>PYAF01001810.1:247839-263199 GCA_007407185.1 Glycine tomentella
AAAACTAATAAAATTAATATAATAAATTACAATAATTTAATTTATATACATAAAGGAACCAAAAAAATTTAATATCATTATTTCATATATTATAATAATTAAATTTATATATTTATTAAATTATTTTACTATACAGTTTACTAATTTTCAAACAACCTAAAATTTAAATTTTATTTTTCAAATTAAACTTACATGTGTTATTAAAAAAAATTATTTGCCTTTTAAAATTACTCAAATTATTAAAAAATATAAATTATATTAAACTAAACAACAACATTTCTTAAATTATATCTTATATTAATTTTACAACTACTACTATAAAATTTAATTATCATAATTAACTAAAATTATTATATTTATTAAATAAATTAGTCAAATTAATTAAACAATATTTCTATTTTTTCCCTTTTTATTCAATTTTTCAATTTTTTTTCTTTTTTCTTTTTTCTTTTTTATTGGGAGTCGTGTGGAGCTACATGACTTTGAAGTTGTGTGATGCTCCTCGACTTCTGTTTTTTTCTTTTTAATTTAATTATTTATTTTTTATTTTTTAAACAACGTTAAATGATTTTTAAAATTGCATATTTTTTAAAATACATTAAGAAACAATTTTAAATTTTGTTTAAGGATAAAAATTTGTAATTTCCTACTCAATATATAAACAAATTTATTTACCTTTTCAAATTACTCAAATAATAAGATAAAAATATATTAAACTAATAACAACTCAAAGAAAAATAAGTTAATACAAGTTCATATTTATTTATTTTTCATTCAAAGGTTCGTGCTAAGAACCGAAAGTTGCTTCTTCATAAACCCCTTTCCACAGTTTTGATAATGAATCGATGCTGAAGTTGGGTCTTATATAGGGGAGCTGGGTCACGTCCAGGGAGGGTGGGACTAGTGCACAAACTCGTCCAGGGAAGGCGGGACCGATCACGTCTATGGCTAACGTGAATGAGGCTGGAACACGTCCATGGTGGATGTGACTAAACACATCGTGACCAGGCGCGTTTGCTTACCATAGATATGTAATTAGTTTCCAGTTTACAGCATTTTTGTAATTTTTTTTTAAATTATAATTAATTAATTTTTTTGCCCTGATGGGACATGGGACACTTCGAGTTCCTCATTTGCAACTAATCACACACAAAATTATAGTCAATGGCAAGATATTTCATGCTGGAAAGAAAAATGGGATTGGCATAATATGTGGCACCATTGTCTGAATATGAGTAGCGGATTTTCCAAAGCCAATTGCAATTCTTTGAAATCTTCACAGAACAGTGGATGCAATAGTCCAATATTCAGCTTAGTAGATGACTTGGCAACAATTTGCTTCTTACGGGACCAGGATGTGGCATTTGGACCCAAGTAAATAATGTAGGCAGCAGTAGACTTTATATCAGTTGAGTCACCAACCCAATTAGAATCACAATGCACAGAGGTGAAAATCAGAAGAACGTTAAAGATGCAGGCCGAAGTCAAGTGACCCTTTTAGATAGTGAAAAACTCTTTTTGTAGCTTGCATGTGAAGAATGGTTCCATGCATATTGGGAAACTTTTTGACAGGAAACGCAATAACAAGGCGTGTGATTGACAAGTATTGTAGAGATCCAACAATTTGGCTACAGCCATGTTGATCACACGAAGAAGCATCGCCTGTAAAAGCGAAGTTTGTTGTAGTGGAGACTAGTTTGGCATCATGTATATTTGTTTTGTGCAGTAAGTTGCCTATCAATTTGGTTTTTCATCATAGTTGAATCTCCTCAATTTTCATCATACCTGAATCGTAAGACTAATATTATCAATTTGGTTTTTAAGTTGTTAATTTTTATCTGATATGTGCAACTAGCTTAATTTGAAAATTCATTAAGAATATGTATAACTAGCTCCTTTTGAAATTCAAATATGTAACAAACTTGTGCAGTAACTCATGTATATAAGTACTACATCATAGTAAATAAAACATTTTGCAAACACTATTCTTGTATAAATAAAAAAACTACAGGTGAGTTTGATTGAATAGAAATAGAGTAGAGAAATAGTAAGGAAGAGAGAAGTGAGAAATTGACAGTGGTGTTTGGTCAGACAGCAGAGAAGGAAAGTTTTTGAAAAGAAAAAAAAAAGCATGGGTCCCACAAAAAATTCTTCCATGCTAAAAGGAACAAATGTGTGAAAATTGTACTCTTTTTCATTGGCGCAAGCCTGCATTTCGTTCTCTCTCCACTTCTACAACCTGCAAGTGTTGCATCCAAAAAATTGATTCTCTCTCCACTGGTACAAGCATAGCATCAATGGAATTGGTACCACAGTCCTACCAAAAAAACTTCTTTCCACCCAATTTTCACCTATTTCTTTTCTTTTCTTATTTATTTTCTGTCACCCCTCCTTTTCCTTCCTCACATCCAAACACAAGGTAAAAGTTAAAACTGCCCACATTTGGATGAGTTTACAACGAATAATGCTTTTTAAGTAATATTAGCATCCAAACTACTCAAGTTCAGTGTTTAGGTGAATATTTCCAAACACAGCACATTCTATATACAAATGGACATTTACACCTCTAACTTTTTAGACAAATGATTACAACGTGCGCTTGATTGGAAGTTTTACCATTATTTGAAGTAGAATTTAATACAACCACAGCACCACAAAAGCAGTTTCCAAATCCTTGCAGCTTCTAGTCGTTGCCACATTAGATTGTAAAGAATGGGCAGTGCCAAAAAACAGAACAAAAAAAAAAAAAAAAAACCATGAGAGAAGGGTCGATCTTGATTCTATCCTCTACTAAAATTGGATCAATCTTACAATTATTTCGAACAACTTTGCTGGAAAATCCACTGCTTTGGGTTTTCACTAAGAAAGCTAATTCCATCATCAACATCCTCCCCGCTTCATAAACACATAAATACAAAAATAAAGATTGCGCGAAGATGTTATCGAATCATCCTGACCCGACAACTTGAGCAGCATCCACTAATATACGTTGAGGGATTCCTTGGAAATGGATGCAATAAAAAGATATGCCAAATAGTTCAAATAATTCTTTTGGACATCACAGACAATGCGCCTGCCAAAAAGAACTATATGTAAATATGACGAGTAGGTTTAGTACTAAACAGCATTCGACTTCAAAGATATCATCCATGAGGAAAGATAAATCCTCCAAATAAGACATAAACAAATGTATATACTACATTCCAAAAGTAAATATATTCACTCAAGTAAAATAAAGGACCATTTGAATTGAGAAAATAATTTGTTTTTATTTTTTTTTCACTTTTAATTACAAAAGTACCATATTATTTTCACTGTTTCCGATTTTCAAAAGTTTGTATAATAAATAGTGAAAACAATAAAAAAAAGTGATATTTTAAACAGGAAACAAAGTGACAAAGGTGACATAATTAAAAGTGAAAAAAAAGAGAACATTTTCTAAAATCAAACAATCCTTAAACTGATTAAAAAAAAAACCTAAAATTTTCCAAAATATTATCTAGAAGTGTCAAAACTCACCATTCAAGCATAACCCATACTACTGTAATTAAGATTAAACAGAATGTCCCGTCGGTTTTCTGAACCCAATCGGTAATTCAAGGAATTAGCCAGTGATTGCACTCTGGCATCACTTTCGTTGTCCATTTCTCGTATGCATCGCCGTCTGACCTTTTTTAGCATCTCTTTTGATGGTTCATATCCAGCAGCTCTCTGCCAAAGAGTTTGATATACATCAATGACTTTTGCTGGCAAAATATACTAATTTTTTTAATTAAGGGGAAAAAAAAGAACAATGAAGTTACCATATCGTCAATCACTGTCAGAGCAGATTTGACATCCCGGTTAATGAGGTGGGCATCAACAAGCAGAGAATATGATTTTGCATTAGGCTTCAGACCCAAACTCACTAGGTGCTCAAACACCCTTGTAGCTTCATGTGTCTGCCACAAGATAATTAAAGTTATAAGTTGGTTTTTCTTTGTTTGACACATCAGACCTTGCTGCAGTACATAATAATTAAGCAGCAAAAGAACAATTAAAAGGAAATGTGCCCGCCCACTACAACATCAGCTTCCAACCAGGCATGTGCATCCTTTCCTATCATCCTATGCAATCACAAACAATGGAAATGACGACGAAAAGCTAGACTGAGTGGCACCTATGTACTACATATGTCACTATATATATGACCATGTTAACTAATTCACGGGAACTAAGAAAGTTGATTAATTTAGTTAGTGACATTAAAATTAAAATTTGTTAACAATATACAATTCAAATTATTGGGACTTGTCATCTCACTCAACCTAATTAATTAATGTTTGTAGCTAGTCATCTTCCCAATCCTCATACGAGAAATAATTTACGATATTTATTGTTTATTGACAAAAAATTGAAAAGTAATTAAGGGTATTTTGGTATAAATAAATAAATGTCAGAGACAATTCGGAAGGAGTCTTAAAAATAAAAAGGGTTAAACAAATTTCTCAAAAGGCTCCTATGTATATAGGCACATGCATGCAGAGCTCAGGCAAAACTGATTTAAAGTCTAATGCAGGCTTTCAAAAGGTGGGGGCAGTGGAAGAAGTGGAGAGGAAGGGCAAAAAGATATATATAAAGGAGGGTTGGGAGAATGAATCATCACCTTCTTGAGCTTCCCAAAGGCATACATCAACCCATTGTATGAATGAATATCAGGGATCAACCCAAAAGTAGATCCAATTGATTCAAAAGTTTGGTAAGCACGATCAAGGTCCCATATGTTTGCACATCCTAAAATGACGCAGTTTAGTGCAGCTACAGATTTATAAGGAGGCTCTGCATGGTTTAAATTCTCCAGTTGAAAATAAACCTAAATAGAACAAAGCATGATTAGACAAAACTGAAAATGAATATATCATTATTATAAATCAAAAAGATCATCGTGGCAATTTAATTTATGTTGCATGCATGCCAACAGTTGCAAAAAGGTAGTATAAATGTAAAATATGTCATAGCAACATGGAAGTTTTTTAAATAGATGTATTTAGGACAATACATATATATAATGCTAAGAATGAAAAGTTGCACAATTTATTTCCAACAGAAAACTGTCAAAAAAACTAAAAAATATAAACATCACGACAGGATTGGATTTGTAACAAATCATGACAGGATTGGATTAGTAACAATCTTAAAGGTTAGGTACTATTAATTATTTTCTTCAACAGAAAGAAAGATATACATTATCTAGAGTCTCAAAACCCTTCTTGGAGCATGCCACAACCAATGGATGTAACGAAGTAAATGGGCAGAACAAGTCTTCAGCTTCTTGACCAGAGTCTCCATAAGCTGACTCATATTCATTCAGAGTACCAAAAGCCTTTTGTAGATTCCCCAATGATGCATGCGCGTATATCTTTCCAAGATATGACTCTGGATTAGGAGCTTTCTTTTTACGCAATGAGCGGTCCAAAACAGCCCATGATGCCACTAGCAGGTCAGTATTATAGGTTCTACCAGCAGACAAAAGAGCTGACAGAACTAAACCTTCATCTACAGAAATATATATAGGAGGTCTTTGACGTTCACCCTTTACAATCCATTTAGCCATAAACTCCAGGCCATAAAAAGCTAATTTGCTATTATCCTCCCGAGTTGCAATTTCAACAATAAAATTGCACAAGTCCCAGTTGGGGCAAAGAGCTTTGTTTTGATCTGATGCCTGGAAACACCAATGTGATTTCAGAATATCAATAAAAGAATCATCAACTTATTAGTAAACCTAGTACAGAAAAATTCATTAAGCATAAATAAAATTAATCACTCACCCTGCACCTTTCAATTATTGTCACCAATGTATCAAGCCTTCCCTTATTGACACAACTCCCCACACAGTTCATAAAAACCTTCATTGACAACACATTACCAGATTTCAAAATTAAATCTATATATTTGAATGCAGTGTCAATCTGGTCCCTGGAAAAGAGCATTCCAATGACTAAGTCATACGACTCGTCATCAGGGAGAGCATCATTTCCTGACTGCAGCATCCTGATTATACCATAATAACAAAGCAAAGGTTGATATATAAAGAAGCAAATGTGCTCAATTTACTCATACAAATACAAACAAATGTCTCATTCTATGCTTATTGGCATTTAAACTTTCTGTTCAATAATATAAGCAAGGATATTCGCAGCTAAGCTAGAATCTCATATCAGTTGGAAATTAGACACAAAACTCAAACTTTTAAATTAGTGACACTTAACAGTTTGGCTTTAAAAAAGAGTGGGCTCTCCTCTACATCAAGATCAAAAAGAACAGGCAACAGACAGAAACTAATCAAGGAACAGTTACAATTTAGGAATACCTAACCAAAAAAATTCAACCCAATAACAATTAACTAACCAAGTAATTAGTTAAGGTAATATATTTAATTTTTTATCAGCAAATGTTAGTTATTACTATGTTAAGGTAATATATAGTTAAACCATTAACCATTCTTCTAGCATCAGTAGCTCTTGCCTGGTAAACAGTATTACCAGAAATTACAAAACAACAATCTTGCCTATAATCAAACCCATAGTAAGTTAGGAACTAATTAATATAACATGCACAGTATACTACAAACCTGTAATAGGATTATGCAGGTGACTTTTCTTAATTACTAAAAACAAACAGATCTTAAAAAGGGTAGTTCAATACACAAAGGTTCCACCAATGTCAGGTATGTGAAGGTTCCTAGCCCCCATTGGCAGAGAGAAGGCACGTCATTGTTTCAGAAAAAAATCATCACAAAGAAATGAGGTATTCCTAACCAGAAAGATCCTATCATTCATTTCCAGAAAACAATGTAGGGGAACAAGTCCCACACAAAAGCTACTTCATTCATGTTGCTTCTAGATTTGACAAATACAGGCTACTAAGGCTCCGTTTTGAGAAACTTTCTTCATAAATTACTTGAGTTCAATTCATGAGTCACAAAAAAACAAAAAATACAAATGAGAGAGCTAGCTTTTATAAAATTTAAGTGGATTAAGGTTGCATATGCAAGGGTAAGGCAGCGAAAAATATCCCTTCCCTTACCTTCGCATAGCGAGGAGCCTCTGAACAATGGGTACCTAGTAGTAACCCATGAGGGAAGCTCAATTCATTTAACCTAGAGAAGTTTATCCAAACAAGACTAAAAAAAATCTAAATTTAAATCTAAAAACTCCTCTAAATCGAGATCGCAAAGGCACTTCACCACTGATCTAAATTCAGCATCTCACTATCTCCTATACTTAAGTACTTAACTAACTTCTTCAAGTCAACGGTCAACTCTCATCACAAGCACATTCACAAAAAAAAAAAAAAAAAAACGAGTTTCTGAATTCATTCATTAAACGCAGCGTTTTCCGTATCAATTTAGAACAGAGAAGCAATGGGAGATGGATCTAACCGTTGGAGGAGCTTGTCAGCGGCGAGGGTTTCGTTGGCCTGGCACATGGCCTTGAGGACGAGGTTGAACGACGCGGTGTTGGGGGCGACGTCGAACTCCGCCATCTGCGCGACGAGGTCGAGGAGCTCGGCGGCGGAGGCGCCGAGCATGAGGTTGGCGCGGAGGTAGTGATTAAACAGATTCACATCGGGCTTGTTGGGTTTGCCCGCCTTATCGAGGGAGCGGACCCAGGTCTCGAAAAGGAACTTGACGTCGTGCCACTGCTGCGAGGCCATCCAGTCGCCGAAGAGGTCGAGGAGGGCGCGGGGGTCGTAGGTTTCCGACGTGGAGCGGTTGTAGAAGCCCACGGGGGCGAGCGCGTGGGAGGTGGCGGCGGAGGAAGCGGGCGGTGGCGGCGGGATTGGGCTGCGCCAGTTTTCGTTGTAGAGGGGGCTTCCGGAGGCGGGGTTGGGAGGGAGAGGGGTGGTTGAGGAAGGGGGTGGTGGGGTGGGGTCCACTAATTGGGGCTCTTGTGAGAGGAAGGGGAATGTGGTTATGGTTTTGATGAGGGCGGTGATGGGGGGTTTCGAGGAGAGGAGGGTGCGCGTGCGGAAGAGGCTCGCCATTTGCGACGCCA
The DNA here is from genome assembly GCA_007407185.1 of Glycine tomentella. Taxonomy (NCBI): domain Eukaryota; kingdom Viridiplantae; phylum Streptophyta; class Magnoliopsida; order Fabales; family Fabaceae; genus Glycine; species Glycine tomentella. The sequence continues at coordinate 255,879 of PYAF01001810.1, forward strand.
TGGATGGAACTGAGTGTGAGATCGGGTTTAATGCAGTTAGGGTTTTGTTTTGTGTGCTGAGATTTTTTTTGGGTTAGAGAAGATGGAGGGTAGAAATGGTAAATTCAATTGTCTTTTTTATTCCTTCTTTTTCTGTGAATCACGGATTGCAGTTTGGGTTGGGCCTTTCGTGTTGGATTGGGCCTAAGCCTAACTGCCTTTCAGGTTTAACAATTGGGTTGGGTACGGTTAGGAAATCACGTTTCGACTGTTTGCTTCTGCACCTTTTTCGGAATGTTTTTTTGACTTTTCAAAAATCAAAAAAGTAATGAATAGCCTGACGGAACAATAGGAACAATAGCCTGACGGTTTTAACTTTTAACAATTCAGGTTTCTCTCTCTCTTCTTAGGGTAGCTATTTGCACCACATTTTTACTATAACCAAGCCTTGGTTCCTGTGCTAAGTTTGAGTCCTGAATAAAAGAACATACATCAAGCCCCCTTTTTACTCTTCACGCTATCCATTTTTTTCTTTTGTAAGTTTTACAAAAAAGAATATCAATTTACATTGTATATGGCTGCAAAACAAAAACTAGATTTTGTTGTAGAGAAAAAAAAATTATGTACTTACAATAATAATGTTAAATAATATTACAATATTATCCAATCACAATATAAAATATATGATAAATTTATTGAATTTTAGAACAACTATTTTAAAAGTCATATCAATAATATGATTAGATAATAATGTAAAATAGTTTGTCATGTATGATTAGTAAACTCTTTGTTGTATGATTATAAATAACAGAAATTAGTTTTTGTGAAGAATATTTTTTTTAAAAAAAATAACAAAAATTAGTGAGCAATGTAAAACAGTCCCATTTCTTTCAATGGAAACACAACCAAAACTACAATACAAAAGTAGGAATTTGAAAAATCATAGCATACGAACTAAATGTAAAAATAACGTGTGATTTAGTTTTGTGTGTCTTAAATTTAGTATTAAATCTGATAGTGATCTAACCAAATAACTATTGGATTGGTTTGGTAGTTTTATATATATTTTTATTTACTTTTTATGGCATTCAATTATAAAATAAATTGAGACAATATAATCTAAAATAATTATTAGAGTATATTTGGGTGAATATTTATAAAATTGATTTTGAAGTAATTTTATTTATGTTTGGAGTTTTTATTCTAAAAATAAATTAATAACAAAATTTAGTATAAATTTTTTTATCCAACATAAAAATTAGAGCAAATCACATTGACCCCCTCATGTTAGCACTTATTACGCAAGCACCTCCTACTTAAAATTGTATTTCTTTTGTCTTTTTTAAACCATTACCGTCAGTGACAATTATTTTAATTGTCCAAATTAGCCTTGTGACTTAAGCACACACTCGTTCCTTTATCGTGTTGTATTATGAGTTTATTTCGTAAGCCCTAATTTTCTATGTTATGATTTGCAAAAATAGTAGCTCCAATGACACTATGTGAACCTTGAGGAGGGCTTTGATCCTCAATCCCGAAGTGGTGCGATGTCGCTGCTATTGTAGAGTGGTGCGACGACAACATTAATATTGTGATCATGATTCTACAATTTTGGATTGTCTCATGGAAGGCTTCGATCCTTCCAAAGTGGTGCAACAACGACACTACCATTTTGTGTTTTTCGATTTCTTGGGTAATTGTTTGGAAGAGTTTGTTGGTAGGCGATGGTGTGTTTTTCGATTTCTTGAGTGCAAAGGTGGGGATTTGTAGCTGGTTCAAAATTTGGAAAGGAGGATTATTCATCTAAAGAACAAATTAATATTGCAAATCAAAGTGTGCTTCAATGGAAGAAAAAAAAAAATCAAATCTTAAACTTAACAACAAACCTTCAATGCGTCACAAGACCTAACTCAAATTGTTCTTCAGAATAAACCTTTACTTATAACAACTTGAAACCCACGAAGAAGAACCAGTCATGCACACTGATTTTTCAAGAAATACTACTGAATTCTTTTAATGGGTAAAGTGAGGAAGATGAGGACTTTTTGGTACTAAAATTTTATTAAAAATTAACGTGTCTTACATGTGATGGATTTGAGTTAACATAAAAAAATTCCATTATAAGGTACATCTATAACATACTTGTAAAAGACGGGAGAGGGTTGTGTAAGAATAAAAAAAGGAGGGAATGTCCTTGTAATAAGTGATGACCTAATGAATGATTAGTGTAATTTTCTAAATTATTTTAATTCAAAATCAATTACAAACTCATAATTAATTTCACAAAATGAAACGAAATATGCAAATATTTATCTAAAATTACATTAAATGTTTTTAGGTCAAATTACATTAACTCATATAACATTGATTCTAACGTAATTTATCGCAAATCCTAACACGGAACGTTGAAGATTAAAAAAACAAAAAAAAAAGTTTTCAAATATTATATTGGACAAGTATGCATCTAGACTAGACGGGGTCTAGGGTGCGAGAGTAAAAGAAGTTTCGTATAATACAAAAGTAATATGAGCCGTTAGATTTTAATTTCACGCTTTTACACGCTGGAGTGCTACCGGGAGTGCTACCGCTTGGATTCATCTTATGTGCGCGTGCCTACGGTATTAGTGTCAGAAAATAATAGAAAGTTATACTTTTGTAATAATAGAATCCGTCCACTTGTGGAAGCAAAATGAATGAAACAATTATATTTTTTTGCACTTTGGTAAGCATGTTATAATAGATATTTGTTTTTTTAGAAAATAATATTAATGTAAATAATATAAATTGAAATAGGTAATTGCATATAAATGAATTTTTTAATGAATTTTTTCTTATAAATTTGATTGTGAGTTGAAGTAAAATAACATGAAAAGTAAATAAGAAAAATATTAAATCTATTTTTAAAATACAAAATATATTGAAGTTAAGTAATTAAAACGATTATATTTTTTGTTCTTTGATAAGCTTATGATAATAGAAATTTCTGTTTTTTTAAAATAATATTAATGTACATTATATTAATTGAAATAGGTAAGTATATACAAATGAAATTTTTGTTATAACTTTGACTTTGAGTCCAAATAAAATAACATGAAAAGTGAATTTCGTGATTTAAAAAAAATGTATAAGATGTATACAAAAAAATATAAATAATTTGAAATGTTGTTAATTGTTGATAAGATAAATAATATAATGTAAATAAACAATATGGAATGATTGTTTGAAAAGATAAGATGCATGAAAAAAGCATGGAAGAGTAATAGCATCTAAAATTGTCAAGTTTAGAATATTGATTCCACTATTTTTTGCATGGTGTGCAAATATTTGAGTCACACAGAAGAGCTTGGAGGGTGAACCCTTCATTCATCATGAGCCTTTTTATTAAACCCAATTAAGCACTTTAGAGACACATAATAAAGTGATCTAAAAGCAACAATAAAATTCCAAGGAATGCTTCTTTGACCCTCGTCACAAAAAGGAGAAAATTCCTTATTCCTTTTTGAAGTCCTTACCACATTTCATAATAGTGTATAACGAATCCATTATCTCATTATGAAAAAGCATTCACGCCGACCTGAACAGGTTTTGCTGGTTTTTGAGTTCCATGTTTTTGTCATCTTTCTTCCATATTTTGATTCTGAATTTGGAAACAACGGTAGTTTTTTTCTTTCTTTTCTTTCTTTCTTTTACTGAAGATATTATGTTGCTTGAGATTTTTTATTTTATTTGAAGAATTCACAACGTAAATTTTGAATTTACTTAACAAAAATGTGCAAGCAAAAGGCACTCTTACAAAAAAAAAAAAAATCCCCTTGAAAGCTGAAACAAATAGCAAGAATATAAACAGGTTTTAAATTACAGTCATTATGTGATTTCATAGTGATTTCTACGAGTGATTAATTTTTTGGGTTTTTTTTTTTTGCAAACTTATTATTAAATGGATTTGTTATGAAATATATTATTGATATGGATATGTTTTAGACTAAAGAATAGGTGAATCAACAATTTTGATTAGCTATTTTATTTGTGCTTAATTTTTTGTTAAAAAATGAAGTGTTAAAAATCAAACACTCATAAATCACTGCTTTTATTTTTTCTTCTTCATGAGATTTATTTATACAAGTGAGTATAACAAATATTTTGTAATAATAAGAAATAAACTAACAATTTTATTCTATCTAAACATAATACTAACAACCAATTTAAATTTAAACAACTTATATTCCTATCTAAATAATAATATTTTAAATTCAAAAACTTTCTTTCAATATTAAGCAAAATAAGGATATGACTTTCACTTAATCAACAGTTGCAAATTGTGTTTTCAACTTTGCCTATTTCATTAACAAAACTACAAAATTGGATAGCGTCTTGAGGTAGTAAAAAAAAAAAAAATTGGTTTTGGCATCCCCTTACATCTGGGTTTACATATTTTTTCATGAACAAAAAACATGTGAATCGGCGTGAGAAACAACATAATGCAATTGCTTGTTCCGACATCTCCTAACACGTGGATTGCATAGGCAGAAACAACAAATAGAAAATGCTATTTCTTTTTCCACAACAGCACCATTTTTTAATGTGAGCATGTGTTCACTTCACTATTTGATGTGACAATGTACCGTCGGAGAGAGAAAAGTGATTGAAGTAGCAATTGATATTTGATGATTCCTATTACATACCGTTGCAGTCTCTGTCTGAATTTGAGAACAAGGATACACGGGCAAATCACTTAGGTGATTGACTGTGCTTTACCTAGACGACTAGTACAATGGTCAAGATTAGTTGTTTCATATGTGATGCTATGTGGATCACGTCGTTAAATTTTTAACTTGACTATGATAATTGATCAAAACAGACTCATTTCAATAATATTTTATAACAGACCTTATTTTAAAAATAGTTTATGAAAGAGATCCCAAAGGATGAAAGGATCAATCTGAAAATTATAGATTAATACATATTAATACAATTATGCAAGATAAGATTATGGATAATCTTGGAAAATCTTAATTTTATAGTTAAAAGTCACAATCAAAGACTACCTTTTGCAACCTTAAATGAGATTAGATTCATCGAAGTGATGATAAGTACATGTTTGGATAAAAATTTGGAGACTTAAGTTTGAACTAAACTTAGTATATGTTTGATAATCATTTGCGGACCTCAAAAAAGTGTTTCTGAACTTATATGAAGGGTGTCTTTTGTATTGGTACGTTGGATTGATCTAAAAATATGTGTCATTGGATAATGAACAACAATTCAAACATATCTTTATGTTTGCAAAAGCAATCAAATCTTACTTTTATAAAATTCAATTGTGTTTTTAAGTAAAATTTTGACGTGCAAACATATTTTTAATAATAATTAAACTACAATGAAACTAAATTTACGCTCTAAAAAAACAGGTTGAACACTCCAGTTAACTAAACGTGTCCTAACGTAACAATAACTAGTTCCAACTCAAAACAGGGAATGCTAATCTACAGCTGCTACAAACTCGATCCATCCCCAAAGGGACTGGTAGCTGTTGGATGGTTCTAGAGCCATCGCACAACCAGAACAAAAGATTTATGAGAGTAACTTGGTGGAAGATTTTAGATAAAGATGTTCAACTGAAGATTTCTTTTTTCCCAGATCCACCACTAAAGAGAAAATGCAGATCTCCACATGGAGATTCGGTTCTTCTCCAAGATCTACACGGAGTTCAAAAAAATGAATTTTTATATGACAAGAGAAAAGAAAATGAAAAAATAAATAAAATGCAATTAAAAGTTAAAATTAATTACTTAAAATTAATTATATGCTTTATTAATACTCATATATTTATTTCATGTTTTATTAATTAAAATTAATTATTTAATTAATTAAATTAAATTTTAAATATTTAAAAGTGGGATCTATGTGAAACCCATTAAAATTATATAAGATTTTTATTTGGGATCTACCAATAAAGGAAAAAATGTCACATATCTTAAGAGATCTTCAATCCTACGTGGAACTATGGAGTCCATCAAAAAGTGGTCTAAAATCACAATTTGAGATCTGACACTAAAAATACTATAAGAATCTTCCTCGTACCTAGGCCCACAGGGGCACTTGTCCATTTCTCTTTCACAATGCCACCACCACCCTTAAACCAAGGTGAGTTACCCTTATGTGTTTAGGACCATTTGAAAATAGACAAAAATAAATAGTCAAAAGAGAAATGCCAGAGTCACATTTTGAACATATTTTTTTTATCACTTAAAATTTATAAAATGTAATGAGTCTTATATCTTATTTAATAATTTTTATATGTTTTAATAAAAGAAAATATGTATGGAGGAATGTGTCTAAAAAAGGTTATTGCTAGATATCATCAAATACATACACATGGTTTCTTGAGAGACTTTAACCAAACTGCCACAAACCAAAAAAAAAAAATTACCCAACTGTCACACGAACAGTAATTTTTACCAAACTGCCACGCATCATATTTCACCAGCCACCCTAGCGAACAACACATGCTGATGTGGCGCAACACTGGTGGCCACGTAATTCGCTAGTCTGTGCAGCGAATTACGTGGTCAATAACGGTACACTGACATGGCAGAGGAGTAATGATGTGTCATAGTTCGTAGCGCCCCTCAGCGAAATAGGTGCGCATTTACTGGCCAATTACGCCACGTGGCGTAATTCGCTTCTGTCTCCAGCGAACCAGGCGCCCATTTACTGGACTGTTACACTAACGTGTCATGTATTTCGCTTCTGGTTCCAGCGAAATACGCCATGTGGTCCCCTATAAATCCCCTTTCCCCCTTTCATTTTCACACTTCCATTCTATTCCTCTGACTTTCAAATTCTCTATGGCTCTGTGGCACTTTGGCTCTGGTTTTTTTTTTTCATTACAAGTAAGTTTTCTTTTGTATTAAAATTGTTTTTAATAATTAATTTAAATTCATTTATTGTATTAATTTATAGGTATTAGGTCAGAAACTTTAGGTTAGAGGACATATAGTTATAAGGTTTTAAACATTAGGTTAGAGCAACATATATATGTGTTTTGTTTGAAACATTAGGTTAGAGGATATATATTTATTAGGTTTTCAACATTAGGTTAGAGGATAATATATACTTGTTATGTTTGAAACATTAGGTTAGACGATAAGTAATTAAAAATTAGAATTGATAATGTATAGGATAGACAAAAAAATATTTTGTGATTATTTTATTTTTGTATATGATGTGTTTATTTTTTTTATTATTTTATTGTTGTAAATTATATTAATTTTTTTTAGTAATATATACGTGTTATGTTTGAAACATTAGGTTAGAATATAAATAGCTAAAAATTAGGAAT
>PYAF01001810.1:274896-288709 GCA_007407185.1 Glycine tomentella
TAAAAAAAATTACATGGATTAAAATTAAAAAAATGAATTTACAGTAACCAAAAATAAAAAATTATTAACTTATAGAGAAAAAAAAAACATATTCAATCCTTAATTTTATAAATAAAATGTAGATAAGATTCTTTAATTTGTAGTTCTGGTAAAGTCATACTTTTTTATTTTTTTCCTCTATAAGTTTATTTTTTAATTTTAGTCACTATAAGTTTACATCTTTTAAATTTTAATCCATATAAATATGAATTTATAGACATTAGAAATGAAATAATTAAAATATTAAAATAATCAAAATTAAAAAAAATATAAACTTTCAAAAATAAAAAATATAGTTAAGTCAATAATTTATTTAAAATTGAAAAATGTATTTAAACATGATCAATTAGACTTAAATGATGGTTAAACTATTTTTTTTTGAGTTGATGGTTGAACTATTTATATATGGTTCTCGACTCACTGACTGACCCGATCATGGTACTAGGTTAAATCTAAAAAGAGTAAAGAAGTAATGAACTCTGGCCTGAAGACTATACCGAGTTGATTCTTCTTGTTACAAAGCAAATAACATTTTCCTATTGATTTGTCCCCTATCCTATAGAGCCGGACCTATTCTGATTCTGAATTATCTATTGCTACGTTGTTCAATCGATAGGTTGTTAATTAACTCACATGACCCGGTTTGTAATAAAAAAAATATAAAATTTTATATTTATCTTAAAATTTTTCTTATGGTGCATTAAAATTCAAAAGTTTTAAAAATACAAATAAAATATAAAAAACACAAGTTAAAAAATGACTATTATCTCTAACATTTAACATCAAAGACATCAATGATAGTATATATCAATATTTATAATAAAATGAAAGATAATCATATCACATCAATGTAGATTAAAATATATAAAAAATAAATCAAAAATTTTAAACCAAAGTTTAAAAAATGATTCGGGATCACAATTTCACCTACAACTCAACCACAATTGCGGTTACTTCTAAATCAATTTAACTCAACAAAAAATGAAATTGCGGCCACAAAAAATATTCAACAATAAATGAAAAGATCAATTTAACTCAAAATTACAAAAAAAAAACTAGAATAAAACAAAATATAAAAAAATAGATAAGTGACCCTATCTGGGTGAATGGATCACCGGTTCGATCATAAACCCGATCGGGTCAATTCAGGTTGCTTTGATTCAAAATCATAGCCAATCTAACTTATTTTGTTTATTTTTAGTTTTTGTAAGTTTGTTTTTTTTAATTTTAGTCACCGTAATACAAAGTTATGAGAACTATAAATGAAAAATTGAAATTCTAAAGTGATTAAAATTGAAAAGACATATAGTTACACAGATTAAAAATGAAAAAAAAAACTTACCGAAAAAATTAAGCCTAAAATTTATATTAATACAAACACTCCCTGAATTAAAAAAAAAAGTGTGTACACTCTATATAAGCTCTCAGCTTGGCAACAAAATAAAGATAAATCTGTGTTCTTGAGGCATCTATAACTTTATACTTGCTTAAATTTATATTGTACACTACACACTGAATTGACAAAAACGTGTATACACTATATTCTTTCAGCTAAGTTATTAAATAATTAACGTTGATGTGACTTGTGAGAGCACGTGCTTCACTTAATATGTGGAATATTTAATAAAAATAATAATAAAATGTTGGGTTTCATTTATCCACTTTTACTCCAGACATGCATCTTTTGCTACTAGTTCATTTTAGTGCTAGAAAAGGCTCCAACACAACAGAACCAAATACGTATGAGTGAGATAAAGAAACTCATGAAAGTGTGCATTTTGAATAATTTGACACTGATGTCATGATGAGGATTAAGTAGTAAACACTTCAATTAGGACCATTTTAAGTGTGCACGACACTAAGTGTGCATTTAGTTCATTTTAGTGCATTTTGAAAGTGTGCATAAAGAAACTCTTCAATTATTATCAGTAAAAATATAACTTGCGATTTTAATATTTTTCCCTTTCCCCTGTGAGTTGTGATCATTCATGATGAGGACCATTTTATTTTTTATAACAAGATGTCAACACCCACCGAATGAGTGAATGAGAATAAATGAGTTCAACATGCATGACCGACATATATGAAATAAATAATGGTGCATGCTTTGGCTGTCAGGTATTCCTTTTGTAGAGCATCAAAATAAGGAAAGATTGTATTCAAACCAGAGAGATTTAGGTAAATTCGGCCCCCCTTCAAAGGGAACATTTAGAATGAGATTTTATAAATAAGTATAACTGGAAGAAGTGAGATTTTAGAAATACATTTGGTATAATGATGGGGAGTTATGCTAGCTCTCATGTCTTTGATTATATCCCCCACTTGCATTCTCTCACACATTATGAATGAAATGAATTCCATAAAAAAAAGGATTTTGAGTAGTTTGTATGAAGTTATAGGTGTTAATCTTAGTGTGAACATTGCATAAAAACAAGATTTTAGAAAAGTATAAAATAGAACATTTTTTTTTAAAAAAATTATATAACATTTATAAAAATAAACAAAAGATTGAGACACTAAATTTACATTAGTTTATTTATTTTCATTTCAAACAAATTATCAATTTTGAGAATACTTGTTATAAATAGAAATTTTGTTTTCATGTTCTTTCTTTAAAATTTTACTCTCAAACATACTTAGGAGTTGGGTTACAGAAGGGAGGAAAGGGTAAATTTTTTTATTTCTAATAAAATATACTATTTGAAGTAGATTACACAAATACTCATTGAGATCTCGTTAAATTTGTATGATAACTATATTTTTTTTACTCCTACACTATCTAGCTTAATTCTTTGAAAAATATTATACTAATATTCTTACTAAAAATAGAAGAATATAAAATATAATAATGAATCAAAATGAAATAGGAAAAAAAAAGAGATAAGATAAAAAAAATAAGATTAAAAGAAGTCTTTTTTTTCAAGCTCCATTTTTTGCTCTTGTTTATGTGATATAACATAAACATAAACAAAGTAATTCTATTTTTAAATTGGGATCCAAAATTTGTTTAGTGGAGACAAAAAAATAGTCAACAATATTTTCATACAAAGATATTTTAAGTTTGTACAAAATACTTAATTTTATAACAAAAAATTCTAAAATATCTAAGTTTCTATGAATTAAAATTACCTTCTACACATATCTATGTATTTTTCCTTTTATCTCTATAACTTTTTACCTTCATTTAAAAAAAAAACAATTGCCTTGTGGGGGGCAAATTGTTTTCTATTAAAAAAAAAATTAAGTAAAAGAAATTGCTTGTGGGTGCAGTTGTCCCCATAATGCTGTGGCTACATCCGCGGTGCTTATAAGTGATTGAGGTTGTTGTAATATTAAAAAATCAGAAAATTTATGTGTAATTTTAAGAAACCTTAAAAGATATCTATGTAATTTACTCTATTTTTTTCCTGCAACAATTAATAAATTAATGAAACATTTTTCAAATTATGAAACATTTTTTTATTGATTAATATAGAATATTTATCGACTTTGATGATAACTCATTTTATACTTGATTGACTTGTAGTTTCATAACTGGGAGAAATCACTTAGAGAATCAATGAATGAAAATAAAGGTTAATTATAAAAACCAACATACTAAACGTTGTCCACGTTTTTAATGTAGTAGAGTAAATTATGTGTGAAACCCGTGCTGTTGCACAGTTAAAAAAAAAAAAAAAATCAAAGAGAGAAAGATAGAGTAAATAAAAGTAAAAAGAAAAAAAAAAAAAAAAAAAAAAAAAAAAAAAAAAAAAAAAAAAAAAAAAAAAAAAAAAAAAAAAAAAAAAAAAAAAAAAAAAAAAAAAAAAAAAAAAAAAAAAAAAAAAAAAAAAAAAAAAAAAAAAAAAAAAAAAAAAAAAAAAAAAAAAAAAAAAAAAAAAAAAAAAAAAAGCTTGCATGTTGTCTGTGTCAAGGCTGCATAATTTTATATAATTATAGGTTATAGATTATAAATAAGAGATAAGAAGAAAAAAAGGTGATAAAATACGATAATGATATGATGAGTAAGAAAATAACAAGAAAATGCAATAGAGCCATGAGATAAAAGAAAAAGGGAATGAGACGCCTATTATAATCTCATTCTTAATATAATTCTTAATATAATTATAGGTTATAGATTATATAATTATATCTTATATGTGATCAACACTCCCATTTATATTACTAGATATATATCTAATGCTTTCATGGGTGCATGCACATAGCTTAACATTTGGCATATGAGATGCCTATTATAATATATATTAAGAATGAGATTTCCCTCCATCCAACCTTTTTTTTTCCCGAGGTAACAATAATACCCTGTCAAATAAGTATCTAACAACTAATCAAGGCTATTAGTATTAGAAAAAAGAAAACAAAAATATTGTCTACTCCAAGATGCCAAACCAACATCTTTAGTTATCTGGAGTTAGATACTAGCCACCAAACACTATCACTTTCATGTCATCCTAGCTAGAGAATAATAATTGAATAAAAGGGACACAAGCTACACTCAAAGAAAAATTTAAATTGTTTTACACTATCAACAAATAATCATGTTAGCAACGTAATAAGCACACCTTTGATGGGTTGCTTTCCAGGATTGTGGTACTACTGTATTTATTTATTTTTTTTTATAAAAAAAACATAGCACTTTACTCTTAACAAATCATGATGGTTGATGAAATCACTTGAAAAGAACAAAAGATTACCAAGCATCATCACTAGGTCGAGTTTGGAAACATGATGATAGAGTGATGCTAGTGTGCTAGTTAGGCTACTTAAGGATGGCCACTGAAGAATATTATTCACTGGAAACAATTTAATATCAGAAAGGAGTAGTTTGTTTCTTTTTTTCTTTCTCTCTCACTGAGCCAATTAAAGTAAAACTCATTTAACATTCAAAAGAGTCAATATCAGTATATAATATAAGAGACATATCATATTAACAATATTAGGCTACTGCAGCAACATTGTTTCTATCTTCATCTAAATAGGGAAGGAGCATTCTTAATTAGTTCTATATATCACCAACTGATTTTAAATCTTCATACTTGTGCAACACATTGACTGAATGTCTTACTCTCTCTTTGCACAAATTCAACAATTAGTTTGATAGTGGAATCTGGTCTTTCAAGATGAGGAAGATGTCCACAATTAGGTATTTGGCGTATAATTGCATCAGGTAACTCACAGTGGAGTCGCTGCAAGAGTTCAAAAGTAAACATCACTTATAATATTTGCATGGAATATTGTTCCCTAGCAATCCATTAAAGTGAAACAAAGAGAGAATTATGCTTCATGATCATGACTTTCCAGCATATCAAGTAACATGTAAAAATAGTGTCCCAAGGTAACTAACCACTGCAAACTTATTGCTGATGATGCGGTCATTTTCACCCCATATTATCAGTGTATTCTGTTTTACCTGTTAAACAAAATCAAAACATCTTGTTGAGAAGGAAATCATGAAAAAAATGGAATCTAAGGCGTGAATTGTCCATACAAACATGACTCAAAATATGGACAGCAAACAATGAGGCAAGGAAATGAAACTTCTTTGCTCAAGACAAATGGATTTTAACAGTTGTGCATGGGTGGATCAACCCATCCAATGGATTTTTCAAGTACACAATTGTTTAGCTTTCTATGCCAACTGATATCTCTGTTAAGCCCATTTTACATCCCCAATGAATAAAGACATACTTTCACTTGTTTTCCCGGAAAAAACGGCATGAGTCTAACTTGAATTATAATTAAAAAGATCATGCCAGCAAAAACAGTGATCATAATAATGCTGACACCCTTCCAAACAAGAAACAACCTAGTGTATGTAGATGTAGCATTTAAATACAACAAAGCTCAAATTATATTGACAACGGATAAATTTGCCTTACTGTTTCCATCTAATAATTCTTTATACAAAAATTTGATTGTAGAATTCATTATCATAAGCATATTCCTTACAATATATGAAGATTTATGAGTGAAAAATTGAAATTATGGCCATGTGGACCTTAATCCCCATTCTTAATAAGCACTTTTATTTCATTAATAACAATTGCATAAAGACAAGTTGACTCATTCTAAGGGATTAAAGAAATAATTACATTACAAATTTAAGACATAGGACAGTTAATAATAAATATGACTGATGCTTGTGATTACAAATACAACTGTTGCTCTTCTGCAAAGGCAACAAGTGAACAACCGATCAGCACATGACTTAATAGAGAACTAAAACTTTAGAGTGACCCTATAGCAGATCAGGATAAAAGGGTATGAAGAACAGTCATGGTATCTCATGGAAAAATCAGAAGGTATGTCCATAAAAATAACATAATATATACAGCACTCATCAACAACTTGGGAAGCTTCATGTACCTTTCCTATCAAAGGAGCAACATTGTAACCACCACTTGTCATAAAATCCACTGTAGCATCATCCCACCAAGGCAAGAAACAATGCAAGCGGCCCACCTATACAAATGATATGAAGACTGTTTAGCACTCTTCATTCTTGCAAAAATCAAAACCACAAAGTATTTGAAGCCCTTTGTATGAGCATGAGGGACTTCTGTACATATCCTTGGACAGACATGAGATGCGTAGACAAGATATGCTCCTAAATGGCTGTATGCCTATATCCAGTAAGCTATTGAGAATTGAGATGCTATACATGTAATTCCTGGGAGATATTTCCAAAACAAGAAAAGTCATCTTGTTTATTTATTCAAATTGAACAGTTATCTTGCTTCATTCAAGTTGAAGAATTGTCTGGTTTCAATCCAATGGTTATTATAAATATAATGCTTCATACAACCTCATTATAAACATCATTTGAATCTAGCAACATGTCAAATTATTTTGTAGAAAAAATATTTTTCAAAAGAAGAGAAGATATATAATGCAGAGGAGGTTGTTAAACTTCTATTTTTGGGCTCAATATAGAGAGCTAAACTCTATTACAAAATTCAAATACTAACAACATCCTACTCTTAAAAACAATTTGATAATATATTTAAATCTAACCAATCCTAATGATTTGAAACATAAATAAAAAGTTATTAAAAAAAAATCTAAAATTATTCATTTTAAAACAAAAGATATTTAGGCATATTTTTAACACGCCTTGCCTTAATTAACAAATTCCTAAAAAAACTAAATTATTCATTTTCAAATTAAAAATATTTAGGCATATTTCAAACACATGTTCCTACGGTAATAGTAATAGACATAAAGTTGAATGATGTGACTATTCATGAATGACATAGATTAGAATAATGATTTGATGTGACTCTTCATGAATCATGAATAAACAAAAAATGTCTATGTGTATATATATAAAAAATTCTCCATACACAAGATTCACTATATATACTAATAAATTTGTTTGGTTTTACCCTATAGTGCACAAAAGAATATATATATATATATATATATATATATATATATATATCAATTTGTAGACACCATTTTTGTCTTAGCTTGAGTTTTGAGAATGTAAATCATACTCAAGTTGTATCTAAGGTTTTGGTATTGGTGGGAGCAAATTAAGCCTAAAGAAAAGTGCTTATCCACGTCTTAAAGACATGATGCACAACTTTCCTTCTTATCTTGTTTTCTTCTACCCTTCAAAGATTCATTCCTACCAACAATTCCTGTGTAAAGGTATTGTTATAATTATTTTCTTCGGTTCTTCCACATAGGAATCACACAATAGGCATGTAGTCTTCAGCTCTTAACAGTGACAGGTGTCATAATAGTTGTTAGAATTTCAGCCATCCTACAACCAACCTTGTACAAAGTGCTTGACCATGTCATGTGGAGATATCCAAGAGTGCATGTGCCAAATGGCCCATTATGAAGCAAAAAACGCATAAAAAAATATGTACACTGGGTTACATAAATAAAACAGTAATTCTAGAATCTGGCAACTCACCTTAGTCCAATCAAGGCTGGTGCTGAAGGAAATTTTTGTGAAGGTCAAATAGGTGGCATATAAGCGTAATGGAAGGCTCTTCAATAAATTAACCTGAGGCAATAGAATACGAGTAGTGAGTTGTAACTTGAGTAATTGAAGTCCTCAACATTCTTATGCTCTCATTCTTTATCTCCCATAATAGTGGTTGAAAATTCAAGTGAAAGATCAATTTTCTATATTTATTGGCTTATGAGATGTTACTTGGAAGGCATAATTACACCAACCAATGTAAACCAAGAGAAAAAAAAAATGCCATTTCCAAAAGTTAAATGTCATATTAAGAAATTTTATATGTATGAAAGAAAAATATTAAGAAATTTTATACTTAAAGGTATCATCATAAAGAGCCAAAAATAACAAGCAGAAAAAGTTCCATTGACTACTTTAGGGGTTGATGAATATTTTGAAAATAATTTTCTCCATAGTTGAATATACAAATGAACTTATTCAGCAAGGGAAACATTGAATAGAGAAAGATGGGATATTGTGTGATTTTCTTGATAATCGCCAGAAATAATATAGTAAATTGGAGAGATATTCACCCCGGCATAGGCTACTGCTCTGGGTAAGGTTGCTAGCTTTCCAGTTCCCTCTGCATATACACTAGCACCAATCAGAACAAGCTTCTCCACCTGAAAAGATGAACTGCAAATAAATGACCACAGCACACAAGAGTCATTTGATGAAGAATTTTAACGCAAACTGGGTCAAGGTGGACATTTAGAAGTTAAATTATTGGATGGCACATACAGCTTCTGGATAATTGACCGCAAAGTCAATGGCAACAGCAGAGCCAAGGCTTGGTCCAACCAATATCATTGGCCTTCTGATGTAAGACTTCCAAAACTGTTATAGATAAAAATCCAATTCAGCCTCAACACAGTGTCACAGTGAGCAACAATTGGAAGGAAACCAAAACAGATGTGGAAAGAAACTAAATAACGATTGAAGACATCCATTTATTCAGAACATAGTTGATGAACAAGTCAAAGTCTATAATTTAACCGATCTGTTACTCCAATTCACACAGTTTGATGGTTAAGGGAAAAAATTTACTAAGTGAAGTACATTTTTCAGAATTATTTACCGTCGAAAAGTTGCACATTGTCTGCCTCAGTTCCTAGGGTACATCTTATATATGTGTTAGCCAATGTCACTTAATGGAAATTGATTTTAAGATGCAATCTAACATGCTATCAGAGTCTATAGTTCATCTCCATGAATCGCCTATTCTAGTAGGCGTCGCCTGTTCTGACAGGCAAGGAGAGGTGTTGAAAAGTCCTACATTGTCTGGCTCAATTCTTAGGGTGGGGCTTATATATTTGTTAGGAGACTTCACTTAATACCAATTAGTTTTAATATGGAATCTAACTTCTACCATCTTATACTTGGTCAGATTCCAACTGAGTTTTCAGGTTTGACTATAACTGGGGGATACAACAGATACATTAATACATTAGTACCTGGTAGAAGTGGTCACGCTTGGATACCACATCACAGGGAGGAAGTTTTTCTGATAAATAGAAGAAGAAAAAGAGAAGAAAGCATGTTAAAAATCTCATGAACAAAGCGGAAAGTAATAACATACAATAGGAAAAGTAATAAAACAAACCTAAATCAGAGAAACCCCAACCAAGAATGTCAATAGCCCATGTCTCAATACCAGATTCCTCAAGCAATGGTAATACATATCTCCATTCTAGACATGAGCTGAAAAACAATGCAGTGTGAGACTCAAGGGTAACTTGAGCATAAAATGTATAAACTAAATTAGTATCTTGCATATTTTGAGGACCTGTCAAAACCATGTAGAAGAACAACTGGGGTTTCCTTGTTCTGCACCAGTGGCTTCACACAACTACTCATGATGGGATTTTCTGAGAACCTAACCTAATTGAGTCATATGGAATAAATCAGATACTTATAAGCAGCAAAATATCAATGTGAGATGACCCTATGCTCTGCATTATAAGCACAAGTGCACAACTCAAATTTTTTGCAACTGAACAAGCTTAAATAGCTTGGAAGACTTATTTGGTACTCTAAGCAAATTTGGCACATAATCTGCATCATGGTGGAACAAACAATGAAACTGAGTTCATGAATGGAACACTTCTTATTAGTTCAGTGCCCAAAAGACACAATAAATCTCAAATGCATTAAAATAATAATAAAATCTGTGCTAAAACTTATGTAAAACAAAAATTCTGAAGCTTTTGATTGTTTGTGAAAACTGATCTTGAATAGTAAAGTTGCTGGAATGAATGCTAGGTGATATGAGAAAAATCTGCATTAAGTTAGGACTAGTTGCACAATGTTAAACAGAGGAATTCAGTGATCATAACAAGTGAAGACCTTTCCTCTAATGGAAAATGCTTTTATTAATCTAGTATAATAACATCGCTGACCATGGCAACATGGTATCACAGTCCACCTAACAACATTACACAATAAATAATGCAAAAAAAACATTCTAGAGGCACAAACATTTTTAATCATAGTTAAGAACTCCAGAGAACTGTGTCAAAGGACCCACAACAATTATTAATTAATCATAAATAATATTAAAAACTTCAAACAACCACAACACAATAATAGCTTACCAATCATTTGGGACTAAATCCAAATCACAAACCCTACCAACCTCCTCCACCTCTCCAAATCTAATTTTTCCAAAAACTTTTCGTTGCAGAAATTATTTGAAACTAAACCAAATCTCATATCCAAAAAGCTAACCCAGAGTATACCCTTCTCACATTAAAATAAAAATAAAAATAAATGAAGGTTGAGTTTAATAGAAGAAA
Source organism: Glycine tomentella (assembly GCA_007407185.1). Taxonomy (NCBI): domain Eukaryota; kingdom Viridiplantae; phylum Streptophyta; class Magnoliopsida; order Fabales; family Fabaceae; genus Glycine; species Glycine tomentella. Next base: position 285,706 of record PYAF01001810.1, read on the forward strand.
TTAGTCTCTTACTATAAAAATTGAATTCTCCTGAAAGAGGTGTACATATTTTAAATGGAGCAGTGTCTCTAACAAGATTACAGAAAGTTGTGGGAGAACTAAAAAACTTAAAAAAAAAAAAAAAAAAAAGCCTTTCAAGTTTCAACACTATGGTTTACAATAGTCTTGAATAACTGGCTTTCCCAGAAACACAGATTTACACTCCAAAAGTAAAAATAAAGTGCATAAATAAAAATACAGTCACCTTTGATTTAAATAAAGTATAATAGATTCAAGGGCCCTTCTTACTTAAGACTTTTCTTACTTTACACAATGTAGATGATGCAAACAAAAGTGCAATTGTGGTGTGATGCAAAAGAACAAATGAAGAAACAGTGAAATTGAAGAAACTAAAAAAGATAAATAATTTACAGGCACGGGTAGCCTCTGAATGCGCAAGGCGAATTTTCTGGCAAAAGGGTCTTGAATGGTGTGAATTTCTCTGGGAAGAAATGAAGGGAAGTCATAGGCATCAGCAACAACCCTGAAAGAAGTGAGCTTGGAGGTGCATCTGAGGGGCAATGCAGCAGAAGAACCAATGGACAGAGAAAAAAACATGTTCATTTCAGCAAGAACGAGAGAGAACCGAGGATGCGTTTGTCCTTTGTTGTGTCTTAGATCACATTCACACACAGTGAGAGAGAAGTGGTTTGTGTCAGACATGCAGAGTTTCTTTCTGGTGTGTACTTAACGCATAGGAGAGACTAAAGAGACGTGTTTGGAGGTGGTGACTGGTGAGCCTCATGTAGGTGTGTGTTTATAGTCTCATCATGCGTAGGGGTACCCCTTCTTGTAGTTCCAGCTAGTAGCCACTTCCCTCCTTCTCTTTAGGGTATGTTTGGATTTTCGGTGTCAGAGACCAAAAGTATGTTAAAGTGTATAATTAATTTAAGATCATCGTTAATTATTTTTCTAAAATATGTTTAAAAATAAAAATGCATTTATTTGCTATTTTAATTGTGGTGACACAAAATCTAACACACCTTTATATACCGCAAAAACAAGAAAGATGATGTAGTTTCTTGAAAACAAAAGTTGGTACTAAATGGAGGTTGGAACAAGCAATTCAAGCACGTACTAAAATTTTACCAGTTTTGAAAAAATAAGACTCCAAATACTTTTAAATCAAACTTAAAATTAGAAACTGTAATCCAAAGCGTGCACTTATTATATCCTCTTTTTTCTTCTTCTGCCAACTCAACATCAATGAAGAGCAGTGCCTGCTCAATAGTATTTATTAGTACTATTGACTAGTAAACTAACTCCCATCTACCCCGGTGCTGTTCAAATATTTTTCTTTGCTATATTTAATGGCAGATGATGTAAGGTAACTTGGCTCACAATGTGTTTATACATCACAACATTTTAATTTGGAAAATGACAAGTGCTGTGTGTACAGCTTTGTGTAAAAGATATAAATAGGGGAAGTGAAAAATAATGTGATGTTAGGTGTTAAAAAATTTGGGGGAAGATCGATATTATAATAACCATGGTTACTAAAATAATAATAATAATAATAATAATAATAATAATAATAATAATAATAATAATATTTTCATTGTAGCTAGTGCTGATAGCGTAGGATATGGCGCTGATAGCGTGGCACTGTAACTGAAGGTTATTTTTCCACGATTTTTGGCGCCATCAGCGCCAAAGTGGCGCCAGTAGCGCCACATATGCTGGAAATTGGCACCAGGAGCGCCAAAATGGTGCCAAAGGCGCCAGATGCACTGGATTTTGGCGCCATCAGCTCCAGAGTGGCGTGATCAATGCGGCATGTCGGTCAGGTCTAATATATAAGGGTCATTTTACGAATTTTTGGGCCATTTTCGTTTTCTCCTTCCTTGGAACGACCAAACCTTCATTGTTGAGTGCCCCAAGCTTCCTAGACCTTGTTTCTTTCACCAAACCACATCCTTAAAGCACCAATCTTGTTAGAAATGTGTTGTGAGCTACAATCCTTTCCTTAAATCCCTTGAAAACCCCTTTAAGCTGAGAATCCCTTTCTCAAGGGAAATCCTTGGAACTTGAGTTTGGCAAGGAACGACTTCGATTCTTGGACACCTGAGCTAGGAAAAGTTGTCCACCAGCCCTTTTAGTCGCCATTGAGGTAAGAAAACTCGAGTTTTCCCGATTAATTTGCGAATTGGGGTTTTGGGGGAATAATGACCCACTTGAGTTGGGGCTGGAATTAGCCATGGGTCCTGTAGAAAAGTGTGTTTAGAACGGTTTAGTGGTGAAGGCTTAGCTCTCAGATTATAGTTTGGTGAACTTTGGTTCCTGGATCTGAGTATGCATGTGTGACTTGTGTTAGGTCACTGGCTGATGTTGTTATGACATGCAAGAGCCTTAGTTATGGTTTTGCTGTGCCGAGAGGCCAGATGAACGGTGCCCTAGGGGTGATATGGACCGTTCAAGCTATATTTTGAATTCTTGAGTAATTAGGCTGTATAGAGCTTAGAGCTCTCTATATTTGGCTTGCATTGAGTCTGTGGTGACTCTAAAGCCTTGTACTAAGCTGTGATGGACCTCTGAGGGTCTGTGAGAAGCCTAGTGTGTGTTGGGCTATGGTAAACCTTAAGTTAGAGGACTGCTTGACATGCTGTGCTTGTTTGTATGATTGAATTGGTTTTGATACGTGCATATGTGCCTTGTTTAGGGCTTGACACCGAGGGTGTCAGTGGCGTAGGCCACCGAGCAGGGAAAGAACTGCAGAGCTCGGCTTTGCCAGGTAAGTTCTTAGTCCCTGGGAATGTTTCCCGCTTGTTGTTGTAACACCCCTTACACGCACCGGGTGATTACCACGCTTAAACGGTCATTATCAGACATAATACATCAGAGATTAAGCAGTTCGGAAGCAATATAACAAAAGGCATCAACAAATGCCATAAGCATACACGCTTTACATTATAATATGGTGATTACATACATAAGTTTCTGTACCAGTACAAAACTGTACATAATA
>PYAF01001810.1:300675-316320 GCA_007407185.1 Glycine tomentella
GGATATTTTTGTACAGTTTTGTACTGATACAGGAACTTATGTAGGTAATCACCATATTATAATGTAAAGCGGGTATGCTTATGGCATTTGTTGATGCCTTTTGTTATTTTGCTTCCAAACTGCTTAATCTCTGATGTATTATGTCTAATTATGACGGTTTAAGTGCGGTAATCACCCGGTGCGTGTAAGGGGTGTTACAGTTGCCCCTGACTGGTCACTACCTTTCGAGCTCATGTGTGATGCCAGTGATTCAGTTGTGGGGGCAGTTTTAGGGAAAAGGAAAAATAAGGTGTTCCACACAATCTACTATGTTGTAGAACACTTGATGATGCTGAGTTTTTGACAGTTGTTTTTGTATTACTTGTTATTTTCTAAGGTTGTTGTTTTTACTGACCACTCTCCTATTAAGTTTCTCTTGTCTAAGTAGGATGCTAAGGCACAATTGATCCAATGGATATTGTTGTTTCAAGAATTTGACTTGGAGATTAAGGACAAAAGTGGGTCTAAAAATTTGGTAGATGATCAGTTGTCTAGATTTGACTCCTCAATCTCATAGCCTTCAAATGATAGGATAATCAAAGAGACTTTTCCTGATAAAAGTCTCATAATTGTTGCTAGTATTTCAAGAGGACCTTGGTATGCTGACATTATCAACTATTTGGCATGCAAGGTGTTCCCAGTTGATACTAACTACCAAGGGAAGAAAAGGCTTATTTTTTAAGCCAAAAAATATTTTTGGGATGATCCATACCTTTTAAGGGTATGTGGTGATAACCTGGTAAAATGGTGTGTAACACACGATGAGGTACATCCTATCCTTACTCATTGTAATTCTTTTGGAGTTGTAGGTCATTTGGGTCCTTTAAGGATTTTTTTATAAAGTACTCTAGCCTGGGTTCCACTAGCCTACCATCCTTGCGGATGCTCATGCATTTGTGGCAACTTGTGATAGATGCCACCACACAAGGGCTTTGTCTAGGAAGATGGAAATGCCCTAAAACAACATGTGATTGAAATGCTTGATGTTTGGGGAATATACTTCATGGGTCCTTTCCCCTAGTCAAAGTAATTAATATATTTTGGTGGTTGTGGACTACATGTCTAAGTGGGTGGAAGTTGTGGCACTTCCAAATAATTCTTCTCGGGTGGTTGTCAAGTTTTAAAGAAAAACAATTTTACAAGGTTTGACATACCCAGAGCAATCATTAGTGATGGCGACACTCATTTTTGCAACAAACTCTTTGATGGTCTTTTGATCGAATATGGAGTCACTCATAAAGTTGCTACTCCCTACCACCCATAAACTAGTGGTCAGGTGGAACTTTCCAATATGGAGTTGAAGAGAATTTTAGATAAAATTGTAAGCACGTCTAGAAAAGACTAGGCAATAAAATTAGATGATGCACTTTGGGGTTATAGGACTTCTTTTAAAAATCCCATTGTCTCCTTATAGAATTGTGTTTGGAAAAAATTGTCATTTATTTGTTGAATTGGAATGCATAGCATTTTGGGCTCCCAAGTTGGTTAACTTTGATTATAAGCTTGCAGAGAAGAACATGTTGATGCAATTGAATGAGCTAGATAAGCTTAGATTGGTAACATATTAAAATGAATAATTGTACAAGGAGAGAACTAAGAAATGGCATGATGCAAGGATTAAGCAAAGACAATCCCAAGTAGGGGAGAAGGTGCTTGCTTACAATTTCTGCCTCCATCCATTTCCTAGGAAGCTCCAATCAAGATGGGGTGGACCACTTGAGGTGAGCAAGGTATTCCCTTATGGAGTACTGGAGTTGAAAAAGTCAGATGGCCACACCTTCAAAATAAATGCTTATCGGGTCAAGGCATGCAAGGAAGGATTGCAACAAGTGCATGCTATTGTGCACTTTTTTGACCCTTGATCTTATGGTCACACGTCAGGTTCAGGACATTAAACAAGTGTTTTCTAGGAGACAACCTGTGACTTGTATCCTATAAAATTTGGTTCACTTAGTTATTTTTTCATTTTAGGTTGCTTCTTTTTGATTGGTTTTTCTTAAAATCCATTGTAGGGTTGATCATGGCCTTAATGAAGTCATCACCAACCGTGATTAAGTTCTACATTAAAGTTTGACGTGTAGCCGGGGTGCAATGATCAAGGATTTGATCATTTAAGCCAGAAAAATTCAAAAATTTGATGTGAGGCCATGATCATTCACCAAAGGAGCCATCACGATCCTGATAAAACCATCAAGGTCGTGATCACCAACTCCATATAAATACTGATAGAGGGGGTGGGGACCATTTGATCCAAGTTGTGGTCTTGAATGTCTAAACTCTCTCTCCTTCTTCTGACTCATGTTTCTCTATTTCCTTTTCCTTTTAGGTTCATTTGACTCGTTTCTCCCCTGCATTGCATTTATGGTAATTTTTTGTGCATTACATTACATTTTATTTTATTTATTTATTTTAATTTTTGCAATTGAAAATTCTCAAGAAAAACACAAAAAAAGGAGATACTGAAGCCCCATCACGACCCTAATGAAATTCATCCAGGCTGTGATCAATTTGATCCAAGCCGTGATCAATTCCATCATGGTCCTAATGAAATTAATCCAAGCCATGAAGAATTTGATCACGGCTGTGGCCATTTTCAACATGGCTTGGATCAGTCCCATCACAATTATGATGATTTGGGACCATGTTAAACTTTGGTTTCTTGTTATTTTCTCTACTCACAACATTCTTTCTTGTTCTAGTTTTCTTTCTAAGTGCACATGGTTGGCGAAGGCAAATCCAAGGGGTGTGGGAAGCATTCGAGGACTGCTAGAGCCATTCAAGGAAAAGTCATGTGGATCTAACTTAGCCTGCTCACATGAAGACCACTGCTAGATGCCAACAGGTTCTTGATTCTTCATCCTCCTTTCACCATCATCAATCATCACCACCTCCTTCTCCACCTGCTTAGGTCCATCATGAGGCACATGTGCCATATGACACTCTTTTTTCGCAAGCATGCATGTAGCGATACAATGAGTCGAAGGTCTTTGAGTTATACTCTACCAGGATATTTTGCATAAAATCTCTCCAGCTAGTTGGCCTCCACACACCCATTGCAGTCTATCTCAAAACCATTGGCTGGTTATGCTTGGCAGACATTTAGGAGCAAGGCTATAGAAAGCCCATTATTGAGTTTCATGACACATGTCAAGAGTGGGATCCTAACCCTGACTCTGTTCAGATTCCACCACCAATTAAGCGCCTCCAGCACATGGTGGCCTTTTGTATGATGGGAGAGGGGCAAACTATGACCATAAATTATTTTAATATCATCATGGGTTTAAGGCACCAAAAACTATGGCTACACCAAAGTAGAGAGAGTCATTGTCTGAAGACCCTGATGGGATACCAAGAGTCTGAGTCCTGACACACCATTGCTGATAGCTACATGTTATATTCGGGCAGCGCCATCATGGACCATACATTTCATGTTTTACTGAGGTGGATTTTTGGCTCCATCTTTAGCTAGAAGGAGAGCACAGGTGCAATTGGGTCCAAATATCTCCTCCTTTTGTGGTGCATGAATCAACGCCTTGGGGCCAATGCATGTCTTATGTTTATCCAAAACTACCAACATATAGGCCTTAGGAAGCCCAGGGAGGGAAAGAGTTATATATGTGTGAGTTCCCTTATTACATGCCTAGCGATCCACTTTGGCTTTGATGAGGCAGATGCAAACCAATGTATTGAGGCTAGCCCCATTGTGATGAAGATAGTAGTATCCATAGGACTTGCCCGCCGCATTAATGAGAACCATTATGTTCTAGTAGAGTAAGCAAAGGGACATCAGGCTAGAAGGAGTAGTTTGAGGTAGAGTAGCAGCACCCACAAGATGAACAAAGGGCCATACAACAACAAGCTCCATGACAATCACATCAACATCTAAGCTAGAGAGCTTTGAGACAACAACCACAACCACTGTTCGCATTTGACATGCAGACACTTTTGGGGTGATTGGATGGCATGCATGATCACTTTGATGAGCACTTTGTTGCTCAAGATGCACGAATTTCCAAGCACCATGTCACAAAGATGGAGTTCTTGAGACAAATGCAAGAATGCTTCTTTTAGGGTCCACCTCCGACTTAAGGAGGTTTTATCTTGTTTTTCTTTTCATTTTTTTATTTTCCAATATTTCCTTTCAGCTCGTTATTTCAGTACTTTGTTATTTCCATTTCAACTTTTTGTTTTTATTTATTTATTTTGAATGCATTGAGGGCATTGTATTGTATAAGTGTGGGGAGGGGTACCACTATCGCTTTCCCAACTTGTGATATGATATGACTCTTTGCCTTTGTTTTGATTCTTGTGGTTTGTGATCTAAAATTTTTCTTCTAGTTGAGATATTGTGTTTAAGAGAGATTATAAAAAATTATGGAAAAAAATGAATTGCATTGAGATAACATGAATTTTCTCAAGGGGAGAATCATCAGTAGAAAAGTTTGTAGATTTTCTCTTCGAGTTTCTTTCAGATATGTGAGTACTTGAGCTAATAATTTTCTTTTGTTTGTGTGATTAATCCTTTCAGTGACATCCCTTATGTATTCTATTTTGATATACATATCCTTGAATGATGCTTGAATTTTTTTGAAATGTTGAGACATATATAGGCATTCTTGTGAATCCAAATTTTTGAGACAATTTTTCCTTAGTTGCCCAAGTTGAGCTTGATTGAATATTTTCTTTGATACCTGATTTGTATTGGATTAAATTGTTGCAGTGTGAAAAGAGGCAGGGGAACTAATACTAACAGTGCAGGTTGTGACAATTAAAGGAAAAGTGAACTCCAACCTCCTTCTCTCAAAATGAAATAAAAGGGTATAAAGAAGACCCAAGTGAAATAAAAGAAAAAACAAGAAAGAGAAAAAAAGGAGGAAAAAAAGAGTGAATTTCAAAGTGAATAAGGTCGGTGAAAATGAAAAGTAGAAGTTTCCCTGACCTTTGAGTTAATTGTTATTGTAACCCTTTGGTTTCCTATTGCTTTCACTATCCACCTTACATTACAAGCCTAATCCCATTACAACCTGAATTGCCTCACTTGTTTGGAATTTTTGAATGTCTATTAGAGTTTAGTTGATTAATTAACATAATTGTGAATATGTCTATTGAATTATGATTTAAGTGTTTCTTGATATATGATACCAATAAGAGATTGTGAGAAGAGTGAACCAACAACTCATTGAGATTATTGTGCAAGTGCAAATAAGCCTGATGGATTCCTTGAGTTATTTTGTGTGACTTGATGTGTTGAATGTTTTGTATAAATAAGTACAAGGAACTCTATTACATAAGACTTGATTGAGAGAATTTGCTTAATTTTGAATGATAATTATAATAATTGTTTGAGGACAAGCAAAACTCAAGTGTGAGGAGGTTATGATGTAAGCTACCTTGAACCCCTTTTTACATAAGACTTGTATATGGTGTAACCGATATGTACCCATGAGTACCCAACAAGTATCGGGTACTATACCCGGTACGTGTACGATATGATTAAGTACCCATGCTTCAGAGTATTCAAGTGTCCAATGTATGTGCGCCTAGGTGCAGAGACAAAATGGAAAAAGCCTACAAGGCATTAACACAAGACAATCACTTCCCGCACTTCCTTTTTTGCTTCATGTACCCCCAAAGACTTGAACTGCCAAAAATACCCTTCACCCTTGAGATTGAATTTTCCATTTATATAAGATTGATATGAATATGACAAGTTAGCAAGAGAAGAATCACAAGAAGCCAGGAACTAGTGCTCTACTTTTCTTCAACTACGACAATGAGAATTTAAACAATATGTTGTGTTATTAGTTAATTATGGACATAATGTTTTTCTTTCCAATTTCTCAATATTTTCTAATTTTTGTCTAATAACTTGATACTTCCTTTTTTGGTTCATGTACCCTCAAAAGACTTGAATTGCCAAAAAAAATACCCCTCACCCCCGAGATTGAATTTGCAATGTATATAAGATTGATGTGAGTATGACAAGTTAGCAAGAGAAGAATTACAAGAAACCAGGCAAAACTGGTGTTCTACTTTTCTTCAACTATGGACAATGAGAATTTAGACACTATGTTGTGTTATTAATTAAATGTGGATAGAATGTTTTTCTTTTCAATTTCTCAATATTCTCTAATTTTTGTCTAATAACATGAGACTCAACCTGAATTCAACCAGTTAGATCAATTTAAGTAAATAAAACTCATAAAAGCTCAATCGACCCAAGATATTATACTTAATTTTCTTGAAACCCGACACGTTGACCTTTATTTAGGTGTTGTTTCTCTTGAAACCGGACATCATGACTTGAACTTACCCCTAACTGGACACCTAATTTCTATTTTTTTCTCTAAAATAAGACAAGTACAGGAATATTTTCTATCTTTGATTTTTTTTTGTATTTATATTATTATAGCTAATTTTCTTTATCTTAACCCTCCATTTCATTAAGGGAAAGAGATCATGATTAATTCAGAGTTCGACCAGGAAGTAAGTAAAACCTAGTCAATAATTATTTCTGTCAAGGATCGAACTCGAGCACTACCCGAACAATTCAATTTTAACTTTAACATATTAACTATTTGTGTTCAATCACTTAATTTATTACAACTATTATTTTGAAAGCATAGAATTACTACAAGTAGTAAACAATAAAATAAAACCAGAACAAACATTGGATATATATATATATATATATATATATATATATATATATATATTATCGTACAATTTTTCATTTTGGAAGTCCAAATATACAGAAAAATCAAAAACATAAAAGCATTTCAATAACAATATATCAACTATGCTCCCTACTTTATTTCTTTTTCTGCACTCTTTTCTTAATAGATTTTTTTTTCTTCTCTTATTCACACCAATGAACAATGAGAATTTTTGTCCCTTTGCACTTGGCAATCTATAAACAACTTGTGTGTTGTCCAATTATTCCTTGGCAGTGCTGTTTCTTTGCCCTGATGATGCCATTAACACAGCAACAGCCACTATAAACATAAACAACATACTCCCTAGCAGTATATATGTTTTTCTTGATGATTTCCTGTACTCCCCAAACAGAACCACGCCCCAAAAAGTGCTAACAAGTGGAAGTGCCTGTTTGATCAACACACATTATTCACATGGTGAAATATTCAATAATTCATTGAACACACAGAAGTCAGATATTCATTATTTGGTGGTGTTTGGCTTGGTTTTTGCTTTTCAATTTCAGTTGTTACATTTACATTTATAATTAACCAAGTGCTACCTAGTTTTAAGGTCATTTGATGCTTTGTTAATTTTATGATTTGCCTTGCAAATTCTTAAACCAGGAAACAAAGTAAAAGTAAAGTGAAATTCTGTAATTATCAGTGAAAACCTGAAAATATATCCACTAAACACCAATTTTTTGTTTCCTTTCATACTTCATACTTGTAATATGTTAGTATTATGTTATACAAAAAGAGATAATGCGATGAATGTCTTTTAAGAGTTTAATGTTAATGTATTGTCAGTGTAAAGAGTTTATCATACATATCAATGTTACGAAACATAACAATCTATGATTAAACGACAATGTAAACAACCTTTACAATATCATTGTATTCCAATTAAATTCGTTTTTTATAATCGAAGTAATAAAACTAACCTGGACTGCATCTGCTGCTGCATATCCTGCAGCTTGACCACCCATAAATTGAAGACCATTCCCAAACCCACAAAGTAGACCAGCCAACATGGCCCAGACTCTGCCATCCGAGTCTGCCAAATAAGCCTTAAATGATGACTTGGGTAGGTTTAGGACGGGGTGGTAGAGGAAGGTGATGTTTAAAATCATGGCAATAACAAAACAAGAGATTGAAAAATAGAAGAATGCAGTATAAACTGTCAAATGAGGAACCCCTTTTTTCAAAGTATTCCATTGGTCATTTGTTGCTATGTTGAATGCTGGTGAGAACATAGAGAAGCAAAGTCCAGCAAAGAATGTTAGAGCCAATCCAATCAAAGTGCTCTTCCCAAAAACCTGCAGCAAAATTCAAGCGTGACATATAATCATTTCAGATTAAGGCCAAGGATTTGCCAAACAAGGTTGGTTAATTGAATGCATGTTTAAGTCATCATCCAGTTACACATTAAATATATCATTATAAAGAGAAATGCTAGCGACACTCTCTTGACACATTCTTTCTTATACTCTGTGATTGGTTGAAATTTATAGTTACCTGCCTTAATAGATCTTTTTTCCTCAAGCTCCATGAGAAAAACTGCAGTTCCTGCTTCGACATTGTCCGCAGAACTACTTCCGCTCTCGAGATCTTTTGATTTAACTACAATAATAAATATTGAAGAGGTAGAATAAGTTGACATGTTACCAAACACAACAATCTCACATATTGAACCACATGAGAGCTTCTTACCTATATCTCCCTCCTTCGAAGAGCTGCTGGCAAAAAAAAAATGTTGCAGATAAAATTAGCAACACTACCAAATTTAGATAGCAAAAGAAGACAGCATCAAAATCCAATAGAATCATTGACATAATACGTGTGCTAGGATCCAACAGCAAGGTACGAGACTTGAGTCCCATATAGGAAGTATGTGATTCTAGTGAGGGATTTATAAGAACTTTGGCTCCTCCAACTACAACTGTTAGCTTTTGTGGTGTGATTCTTCCAAGGTTCTTATCCATATGATATAGCATAACTTAACCAGTTGTATGCTAATACTCCTATGAAGAACTACAAATAACCAAATCAGCACTAATTCAAGAAGCTAAGATAACTACAGCAACCAACTTCAATAAAATAACAATGGTATTTATGAATTCATTAAAAAAAGGGGATAGGAAAAAAAGTCCACACTCCCCTCTTGTATTGAGTTTCTTCTCATAAAATATTAATTGAGCAGGTTGTAAACTTGTTTATTCAACTGTAGCAATTAACTTCATAAATTGAACTAATTTATATAGTAGTTATTATAGTTCCCAAAGGCATTTTCCTTATTTTGTTTCCAAATGGAGCCTAAACAAGAAAGACCATATCCCGCCCTAGAAAAAATAGAATGATAGAATGCATACAGGGTCAAAAGCAAGTTGAAAACAATAATAGGCAATCAGTGAGGGGAATTAGCCTTAGATTAACACCTATACCCAATACTCATATCTCAATATAACTATAATAAGCAAACAACACGTACATGTCTCCATCTTTATAATCACCGGTGAAATTGCTGAGCTTTGCTTTATTATCAGCAGCATTAGATGAATGAACAGCAGAGCCTAGAAAAACTGCAATCAAAAAGCAACCAACTCCTGGGAAAAGGATCTCAGCTTTGTTGATTTTGTCATCCAAAAAGTAATTCAAGGTTGTGCCTGTTACAATTGGAACAAAGATGGTGCTAGAATTCAGTACTGAAGCAAGATGAAAATCATCACAGAAGTCTAAACTTATCAGTACATAGCCTATGTACACTCACATCCTGGCATGACATGTATCCATGTCGTTGAGTGTATATTTTCTATAGCATTCATTTTATGTGTTTTAATTTTTGTTTGCATAGTTATTTAATTATATTTGTACACTTATTTACCGAGCCAAATGGCGTCACACTATTTAGATAGCCTAATCTCATTTAGTTAGATAAGACTTTTTTTTTTTTTTAAACTATGTTATTGGTGCAAAATATCAACTGACTTAACCAATGATTAATCTCTGTCAGTTAACTTGATTCACTAATTACCTTTAATGAAATTTCTCCTTTCAACCTCATTCTTTTTTCCATAAAGTTTGAATCTGAGACCTTGTTTAAAGGGAGATAAAACTTTATTTATGTTATTATAGTTATTGAATTGTATTGGAGTGGTTATGTCATTGAATTACCTATAACAACCGTTATGCTTGCCGTGATCACTTCAGTAACCGATAGCCCAACAAAAGCAAATGCATATTGGCTGGACAGATTCCCAAGGCTAAGGAACAGACCACCCCCCATTGCAAAAAGAACGGAGGGCCAATTATCCTGCAAGTAACAACTTAATTAAGCAGATTGATAAACCAATTGAAAGCCAAAAAAAAATTACATATAAAGTTCAAAGCTAAACATTCTTATAACTGTATAGTTTCAAATATAATTAAAATTAAACTCAGTACATGTTACTAGAATTTATGGGATATTGAGCAAAATAGTCTAACCTTCCCTGGATTTTACTGATTGTTCCTCATGTTCTTTATAGTTTAAAACCTGTTTGGATACAAGTTAGAAGTGCTTTTGATAGTTTTTCTACTGGAAATATAGTGTTTTTTTTTTTCAGTAGAAAAACTGTCAAAAACACTTCTAACCTTGTATCAAAACAGGCTCGTAACCGCTCGCTTCACTTTTGGAAAAGATTGAGTGTATTTATCCAAATTAGAATGAAGGAGTGTGGAAAATCAGGTTCAGGCAACGAAGGAAAGAGTTTGTTTGCCTTTATTTGTAGATATTTGTAAAGCATATATATATTAAGAGACTTGTTTCATGGAACCATTACCATTGATATCATTATGAAATATAATTCATAACTTTGATAAAAACAATTTTACCACAACCTGGAACCTCAAGATATTTCATCTTCAAATATTATTCTGCTCGTGATTCTTAGATTTCTGGTATTCGGACACAACTTGTAGCTTAATTATGATAGTGACATAGCATGTCACCCGTCAATCCATTTACTTTGTCATGATTGCTTCTTTTCTAAAATCACTTTCCAAGATACTTCCTCCGTCCCAAAAAATACAGACAAAAAAAAGAAAAAAAAGAGAATCTTAATTTTACAAAATTATCCTTATATCATCATTAATTCTTTATAGATTTTGTTGCCCACTGTTAATATTATAAGGGATATAAATGAAAAAATATAATTAATGTTATATTAAAAAGTTAAAATAACAATTATTTTGAGACTAATTTTTTTCTCTTACTCGACCATTATAATGGAGCGAGGGAGTACCATCTACTTTCTTCAACCCATTTTTTTTGTCTTAACTTTCGATTCATAAGAGAAAAGGGACCTTGACTAGTTTGGAGTTCGATTGAAAGATATGTAAAATCTGATCAAGAATTATTTTTGCTAAGGATCGAACTCGAGTATTACTCGAATAATTCAACCTTAACTTCAACACATTAATAATTTTTGTCCAATCACTTGGTTTCTTCAACCCATTTAATTTGTCATGAATGCTTTTGTTTCAAAAATACATTTTCTAGATAAAGATCATCAACTAACGAGTGACGACACCTCTAGATAGGATCAGGATGACTCTCACATGTTTTATAATTTTTTTTAATTAATATGTAATTGATGCGGAGTATCCGATTTTGTTGATGATATATCTTAGTCGAAAAACATGACTTAAGGATACTGAATCCATATCACTTAGACAAATGACTTGTAGGTGACTATCTTCTTTAATCTTAGGGTAAAACGAGTTTTTGATCTCTCATTTTTTGGTCAAAATAAGTCTTAGTCCCAATATTTTAAAAACGACGACGACTAAAATTATTGTTTTAAAGTACAGAGATCAAGACAAAAACATATTTTACCTTTTATGATGGTAACAACTGCAAAATTCAATGAATAATAGCCCCCCGTACCTGAGCAAGTTGAACTAAGAAATTTGGCTGATCATGTGTGCCCTTGCTTATCCCACCAAGTGTAAAAGCAATGAGTAAAGCAGCCAAGAAATTGGTGATTGAGTAATCAAGGTAGGTATGCTGAGGAAGACGACCACGCCTTTCTAACATAGTCAAAAGAGCAGGCCATGTCCCCAAGAAGAAAAGAGCCAAGAACATGCATGTTATGGCACCTCCTTTGCTCTCCACCAAATACATTTTCAACCCAGTAGTGCATAAAATGCTCTCGGAGAGTGAAGAAACCAAGGAACAAAGACCAGAGAACTCCTGAAAGCATTATGAATTAGTCATACTTCAGAAAATTACAAAATTATGAGCTATTATTAAGGACCCCATAAAAAGTTTATCCTCACAAAAGGGGTGAGAAATTCATGCAACATGATAAAGGAGGAGGTGAATCTCTTGAAATAGATACAAAATCACAATCCAAAACAAAGACAAAAGTGTGCACAACTGCATATAAACTGCTTATAAATTACTTTTAATAATGGAAAACTCATTGAATAGGGTGAAAAGGAGAAACATTATCTACACATAAACACAACCAATAAGGGCTAGATCGAGTGAAAGGGACTAGTTCGCGTGACGTGGTGAATAAGGTTCAATCCTTACTGTGAAAGGTGTTTACATTTAGTGTTGACAAACAAATGCATGAGACAGGATTGCCTCCAGAGAAGGGGATATCTGTTATGAACCAAAAAAATCTACACAGAAACACATGGAAAGGAACTGAAAATAGAGATTGATTATCATAGAATCCATGATCAATGAAACCTTAATAAATCACCTGATCCTCTTCACTGATATGAAGAAAGGGTTGACCAGCTAAAGACAAGTATATATAATTGAGTTAAAATTCGGTTTTCTTATTAACCATGAAGTACCCAAATGAGATAATAGGAAAAAAAAATATTCATCTTCACAAAGTCAAGCATGGAGATACACATTGAATGGCAGAGAACTGAGAAAGAATTACAGCTACCTTGGAAGCCATAGATCATAAACAAAGAGGAAGTCAGCAATTATGAAAAGTCAACAGATAAGAGCCTTTGTGGCAGCTAATGATCAATTAAATAAAAACCCGAGAGCCTCAAACAGTGAATAAAAATCTACCCAGTTGCTTGTAGCCACACACTAAAAGCAACATTGGGGTCCATATGAAAAAGTAATGTTTGAACCTTTGAAGCACCAAAGTGGCCAAAACTTCCACGCAAAATGGTTTCAAAATCTCAAAAACTGTTGGTGGTGAGAAAAATCTACCTCTGCTGATCTGCATTATTGGAATTGGAAGTACTTGAATTGAGAAACAGTACCGAGAATAAAAACAAAAGAAGAAAAAAAGTAAGGGAGAAAGTGTTAATGAATGGTTCCGTGACACCTACCAATGAGAAAGGCTATAATGATGCAAACTTTGAATTGTGATTTGTATGAGTTTCACTTCATTGGCAGCACCGTTCAACTGGAATCTTCACACAGGATTCCAACTTTTTATTGATAGTGTCAATTAGTAATTTATTATTTTAAATTGGATGAAGAAGAATATATTATTTTCTATGCTTTTTATTTTCGTAAATTCCATAAGGGACAGGTCCGCTACCAATTAGTGCAAGGAATGATTAGAGATACTTTCTCGCCATCGTATCTTTTCGAATCTTGGATTTTAAAACATCTTATGTACTATGAATGAATGTCAATTAAGGTTTTTTTTTTATTTTTTTTTTATGTTAATAAGAATATAAGATGGCAAGTGATTAATGTTGATTAATGAATTCAAACATCTCATAATTTTTTTTAGTGTAATTATGAAAAATACCTTAAATATAAATTTTCTAGAAATCTGTTCTTTATTTTTGTTACCAAATAATTTTTTTTACCGTGCATTAGTATAAAATACTATATTTATTATATGTAATATATAATCAAATGAAATGATATTATTAAATATGCAAATCATTAATTATAACATATTATGTATGATTTTTCATGATAATAAAAATAGAATAGAGATTAAGTCACTCGGGTAAGTAATTGTGTAGAAATATTACTTCTGTCAATAACCTTTTAAGCATGGTAAATTTTACTAATCAACCGTTAAATATTATGATACTATCACAATAATTATGGATACTAAATTTTAGATACATTATACATTTATAATTGGATATATAATTTTATTGTCAATATATATATATATATATTAAAAAATATTTTATGAGAATTTTGATTTTTTATATTTGGTATGATAATTTTAAAAATCATTTTCCAAAATCTAACATTCCCTTGAAAAAATTTAATTATGTTTCCCACTGAAACTTCTCTATGGGAAGGATGTAAATTCAACATTTCCATAAAGGAGAAAGTTTTTTATAGTATAAATTAAATTATTATTATTCTATCATTCCCGAAAGTATTTTAGACTTACATACCAAATATAATTAGAGAAAACAGGCTATCAACATACAGTAAAATAAATAATCTTACACCATAATTCATTATGTATTTATAATAATATAAAAGTAATCTCAATAATGATTTATAATTAAATAATTTATACTATTATTATTGTATTATCATTAAACTCTTTTTTATCTGTCTATCATTTTGAATTTACCCCTATTCGAAAATAAATATCATCCTAAGTTGTCTTACACATATAAAAAAAAGTTAATAAATAAATGAAAGAAAATAATAATTCTATAAAATTAATCTTAGTATTAATATTATATTAAAAAAATAAAATGACACCTATTAAGGATATTAGTGAAAAAACAATTAACATTACATTGAAAAATCAAATACACACTTATTTTAGGATTTTTTTTTTTAATGTAATATTTATTTTGATACGGAATAAGTATCACCTTTGATCGCTGGCTAGCTAATATATATGACAACTTATATATGACAACGTTGATTTTAGCACAAAT
The DNA here is from genome assembly GCA_007407185.1 of Glycine tomentella. Classification (NCBI taxonomy): domain Eukaryota; kingdom Viridiplantae; phylum Streptophyta; class Magnoliopsida; order Fabales; family Fabaceae; genus Glycine; species Glycine tomentella. Next base: position 315,303 of record PYAF01001810.1, read on the forward strand.
TTAAGTGTTGGGGATTGTGTCGATGAAAGTCAAATTCCAGATAGAAGTTCACCTGAAACATATGTGTAGAAGGCATTTTTTATGTCAATATTGATCCTAACAACATGTCTCCTACTTTTGTGGTTGCACCCTCAATTAACGGATCATCAATTCCATTGATCAACAATAAGCATAAGTTAGGGGTTAGTATGACGATATATGTTGTTTTTGTATGTAACAATGTAGTACGATCTATCTTAAACGTATTTTTCCTTTTATTTATAGGTGAAACACGAAGTCCATGATACTGGAATATGTCTCACCACACTGTAAATATATCAATTGGACTACCAAATTTCCTGGATTGGATGTTCTTGGTAGCAAGCATGTCGAAGCTGAATTGTGAGTTGGTTTACGTTTTGATAGCAAATGCGCAAATGGCTGAGAAGCATTATTCAATGACAATCCATCTGTCATTTCGTGTGTTGTTGAATCTAAGCCCACAATTTTGCCAATGGGATGTCCAAATAAGGCATAAGGTACGTTTTCCCTGGATGATGAGAACAATATATATTGTTAAAAAAGACAAATAAATGAGTCATTTCTAAATGGGACACTTGTGTATATATGAACATATTGTTATCTCAAGATCATAATAAATTAGACTCTGAATTTATTTGAACATGCATAATAATAGATACAATTCTCGAAGCTAATTTTTATGTTATTTTTATAAATAAATAACACGTTCTTTAAACTATATATATGACAAATATTTTAAATTGTATATGATAATGTGAATTTCAAAGTGTTTTTTAGGTATGGCGAAGAAGACTCGCTCATTGATCTCTATTTCATTTATACAAGAATTAATAAACTAAAAAAATAGAAAAGTATAATTTCATAACTAATACCAAATAGAAATTAAATTAATATAATAATTTCATAAATATTTATTTATACAAGTATGAGGGGTATAGTAATTTCATAAATACAATATATGGTTGTAATTAAAAAAAAAAAGAAATAAAATATATGT
>PYAF01001810.1:316420-337608 GCA_007407185.1 Glycine tomentella
CATAAATACAATATATGGTTGTAATTAAAAAAAAAAAGAAATAAAATATATGTATGGGAATAAGTTCAACTATATTTGGTTATCAGATTAAATCAATTATTAAAAGTCAAACTCAAAATTCAGTCCAATAAAAAATAACTCAATTTTTATTTATTTTAACTTTTACCATCTGTCAGTTTATCAATATCCTTAAATTAAAATAAGATGTGTGGATATATCCTTAAATAACTCAATATACGACTAGTTCATTTTCAAATCAAAATATGTTCCACAAATTTAATGTTTTATTAAAAAGATAAAAAAAATGGAATAAATGAATATAGTCTCAAATATTTTGAATTATTTAGACGTGTAATAATACTTCACAACAAGATACTGTAAATAAATACTTCACAACGTACAAAATACAATTCCGTTACAATGATAGTAAATTAATCAAAATTATTGCGTTTAGTTTCTCCGGATAGTGTCCCAGCTGTGATAGATGTCTGCATATAATTGTTTGTCGACACTTAATTTTGAGTTAAATAATATTTCTAACTTTGTTTTTAATCTTTTATACATAAAATACTACAAAAGGATGGAATAAAATAAGCTACTATGATGCAAAAAAAAAGATAAAAATAACGGGAAAAGGCAAAACTAGAAGGAACAAACAAATAAAATAAAGTAAAAAAACAAATACTAAAAAAAGTGGGTAGAGACAACAATCCATTTTCTCGCACAACATCTTAAGGTATAAATCTAGCTCTCAACTCTTATTCAAGTAATTATTTATTAATTTCGTAGCTAATATCCTTAAAAATATTTTTCTCTTGACTTAAAAGTAATAAACATTGAGTTTTTCTTGTGGGGAATGGAAAAGGACAAGAAACAGAAAAACAACTAGATTGTTGATGGTGTCATTTCCAAGAGTCAAATACATCTTTTTAAATATACACTCTCATTAAATCCTTTTGCAACCTTTCAACAAGTTCCTTTCCCATTGGAACCATTCCCTAAGCAAAATTAAATTCCACACCTACCCTTCCTTACTCCAAACGCCCCCCCCCCCCTTTTTTTTTCTAATTTCTGTTCACTTTGAGAAAAATTAAGAAATAATCTAGGATATTTATGTGCCAAACTCTCTTCCCCCAACCAAGTATCTCTTCAAAACAAAATTTTGTCTCGTCTCCCAATATTCTACTCCACCGACTACTTCCTAGTACATGAACTCCCACAAGTATTACTCAATTTTTTCCACCATATAGATGCTTATTTGACCCCCTTTCACATAGCAAATCTCTCCACCCTCCATATTTTGATTCCAACTCCTTTCCCACAAATCTCCCTTTTCTTGCATGAGTTCCCACCTCCATTTAGCCAAAAGGGCTTAATTAAAATGAAAAGTTTTTTTTTTATCCCTAGACCACGAAACATTTTTGGTAGAAAAATGTTATCTCAACTTTTTCAACAAATATTTATTTTCCCTTCCTCACATCCCCACCAAAATTTTATTTGAATTAATGTTTACAATTTCTCTTCCCACAATTTTGGCACTTCAAAAAAGGAGAAAAAAACAAAGGCAAAGAGGTTAACATTGAATTAATAAGACATACTCTCCCTTCAAAAGATGAGGCTTTGAGTTTCTACCTTGACAATTTTTTAGCAAACTTATGAATAATTGGTTTCCAAGTGTTAACAATCCTAGGATTTGTTCCTATTGAAATACCTAGATACACAAAGGGAAAATGTAAAATCTTACAATTCAACAAGTGACCAAACCTCTTCAACTCAACATTATCCACCCCTAAAGTGCCAAACTTACTTTTAAAGAAATTTACCTTGAGTACAGAAATTAATTCAAAGCACCTTAGGATACTTTTAATAGTCACCACATTGTCTACGGATGTCGCCCCCAAAAAGATAGTGTTGTCCGCATATTGGAGAGGGTTCACTTCCACTCTTTTCCTCTTCAACATAAAAACTTTTGTATAGTCCTTTGCTCAAAGCTACTCTCATCATACCACTCAAGCCTTTCATAACAATTAAAAACAAAATGGAACCAAAGGGTTTCCTTGTCGCAATCCTTTAGACACCATGAATTCTTTCACTGGACTTCTGGTCACCAAGATCGAAACTCTACTACTCACCAAACACCCTTTAATCCACATTATCCATTTATCCTCAAATCTCAATCTTTGAAGCATGTATAACAAGAATTCCCAACTAATTGAGTCATATGCTTTCTCGTAATCCACCTTGAAAATCAAACATTTTTCCTTCAATCTTTTTACCTTCTCCACCACCTCATTTGCAACCAACACACTATGTAACAATTGTCTTCTACCAAAAAATACTTTGTCTATATTCTACTACCTTATTCAACACCCTCTTGATTCTATTTGATATAATTTTTGTCAAAATTTTGTACTTACACCCAATGTTGTCAAAATCAAGAGTCTATGTGGACTTGTGGGAACTTCGTAGACTTGACTCATAGACTCGAATCATAGACTAGTAAGAGTCTACTTCAAACAAAAATAATAGTAAATTACATATAAATATCATACCAATTCAACAGTTGAACAATAATTCAATAAATTAACATAGTCCACAGTCCACACCCAATCAAACATAAATTCATACAATACAAAACATAAGTTCTTAAAATAAAAGCACTTAAAAAACATAGAAATAGTTTAAATGTCCATTAATCCTCTAATAAAATTATCTTCAATATCACCAACACCACCACCACCACCACCACCATCTTCATCTGCAAGCTTTTCCTCGATTGAGAAGTAATCTTCAACATTGTCATTCAAAACCAAATTGTCAATATCAAATGCATCCAAAGCTAGATCACTTAAACTTCCTCCAACCAAATCAATATTGTTTCCACTACCACTTTCACCTAGAGGTTGCTCAACTTGGACATTGACATTGTCTTCATAAAAAATATTGTCTCCCTCTTTTGTTATCCACTCATCATCAGATTCCATATCTTCAAATGAAAGAGCAACAATTTTTCTTATTTGTCTACTTTTGAACTTCAAGTTGTACATCACATAAACTAAGTCGTTCATCTTCTGTTGATGCAAGTAGTTTCTCTTCTTTGTATGAACCTATAAATAACGTAAAAAATCGAATTTCACAACTTAATTAAAGTCTAGAGTCTAAACTAAACAAAAAAAAAATTAAAAACATGAATAGGAAATGAGCTCGAATTACGCTCACATTACCATTTCAAATGAGCTCCAATTATGCTCACATTCAGAAAAGCTACAAGTTAAGCTCAAAACAGGAATAGTAAACCACTTTAATTATGGACATCCATCCCCAATCATTTCCCACCATTCTGCAGGTGGCATAGTCTTCCTAGAGTTTATTGCATTCTTCATAGAAAAAAAAGACCTTTAACAAAATGAAATTCAAGAAGTTGCGTGTTAATTTTGTTCCTTACCCCAACTTTCGTTACCAATCTCATTATACAAATAAACAATACTTTTTTCACTTCTTCGTTATCTTTTTTAAAATCATCTTCAAAATGCAACTGAGGATTAAGGTAATATGTAGTTGCATGCAAAGGCCTATAAAATTGGTTCTCCCACCTCTTATCAATAATTTGCCAAACAGGTTCATAACTACACAGATAAATCAAGTAAATCATATTTAAAATTAGACATAGATAAATAAAGTAAAATATATTTTAAAATTTAAATGATATAATTTTAAAAACTTACCTTTTCTTCACATTATTGAAGTGTCTTTTAATCCTTTCCTTTGCACGATCCATCTCAACATATATGAAACCTATGAATGAGTTGTTGATCAGAATCCACCAATCAAAGGACTACCATAAGAGGGGCAACGACTTTGAAGCATATGGATACATTCTTTCAAAATCTACTATCCAAAACTGAGTTTTCTACTTTTCTCCCCTCTTGTGAAGTACCAAACTTACTTTTTTTCACTCTTCAAAACTGAACAACCTCATAAAAAATTCTTTCGTTTCATGGAGACAAGCTAAAGTCAAGTAAGCAGTTGTAAATCTAGTCATACCAGGTCTAACCAAATCCCTCCCATTTGTGTACTTCTTGAGCATGTTGATGAACATTGTTCTACCATATATATAAGTGATTATCTTTCTTCCCTTCTTTATAGTAACTTCATGAACCTTCAAATGTTTCTCCAAGTTCTCAAGAATAAGATCAATGCAATGGGCAACAGATGGAGTCCAATTCTCTTCCACTCATCCCTAAACTCTTGCATACTCTCGTCAATTTTCTGCACTGCTTGTTTCAAGAGCGTCTCTCTAACATCATGATAATATGGAGGTTTATAGTCAGGTCCATATTTCCTGATCATCTCACACGTCATTAAAAATATAGAATTTTTAATAGCATTGAGTGGAATGACACTTATGTAAAAAAATTCAGCAACTTGAGCATAAACTAAAAGTTTATCTTTTTTTTCATCAATTGATTCATTGTTGCTTGAACACTGACACTCCCACTACTTGCACTACCTTCTTTTCCTTTTGAACTAAAACCCCTTTGTCCCTGCAAGTTGGTTGCCTCCATCCCCTCAGCACTTTCTTCATCTTCATCAATACTATTCAATCTCATTTTCTTTTCTTTTGTTACTTTAGATTTAGCAACAATCTTCATCTCCAACAATTTAATCTCATCTAACACCGTAGCACAAGGTTCAAAATCTTCTTTAGTCCCGACAAGGTGACGTTTGAATTTGAAAATTCCACCAGTCTTTAACAATACTTGCATTTGACTCTCTTACCATTCCCATCAACATCAATCTCATGTTTCCACCCAATATCAATCCTATTCCCAGGGGCATTTCTGCTTTTACTTCTAGCAACCGAATAAAAGCCACCTGCAGTTGTATTTGTATCTCCACTAGTTGAATTGGATCCACTTCTACTCATTATAACAAACTAATAACAAAAAAACAAAGAGGAAAGAACGATACAAAATAATAAAACATATATGAATAATGTTCAACTATCTATATTGGTGTGATACAAAATATAAAGCATCGGCCTCCAATCCCTCCATTCATATTGCATTTTGGACAAAAAGACCTTCAAGGTTATCTCCCCTTATGGAAACCTTATTCGTTGGGCTAAAGTTTTATGGCGTAATTGCATTCCCCCTTTACGATTGGGAATCTTGTGGCGTTCCATTCGAAATAAATTTCCAACGCACTACAATCTTGCTAACAGGTGTTGTGTTATGGTGTCTAGATGAAAAATGTGCCATAACAACATTGAGACAACTAATAATTTGTTCTTTCAATTTCAGTATGCTTCTTATCTTTGGCAATGGCTTAGAGCAAGATTGAATTGTAACTTTGATACTTCCTCAACCTCTTCTCTCCAATTCTCTGCGTTTAAGAATGGTCACCACCAAACCAATGATGTATGGATTGCAGCCATCACTCATTCTATTTGGAATGCCCGAAACAAGAGACATTTTTATAATCATTTTGTCGGGCTTCAGAAATCCTGTGTCTCCATTGCAGTGGAGGTTAAGCTCTTTGGTGATTCATCTACATGTACTACGCTATCAACAATGGATGATCTTACAACATTGAAGGCTTTCAACATTAATTGTCATCCGAGAAAAGCAGCCAACATCATTAAAGTTAACTGGTATCCGCCACTCCAAGGATAGGTTAAATGTAACATATAGATGGATCTGCCAAAGGATGACTTGGTAATGTGGGTTATGGGGGGATTTTAAGAGATTTCACAACTGGCTTCCTTGGTTGTTTCGCTTCGCATTTGGGTTCCCATAAATCCTTTTATGTGGAAATAATGGCCAAGATTCTGGCCATTAAGATTGTCAAGCATCGTGGTTGACCTAAACTTTGGGTGGAGTGTGACTCTAGGCTAGTCTTGGAGGCTTTTAAAAATGTGAGCATGGTTCCTTGGACTATCAGAAGCCATTGGTGCAATTGCATTCAAATCACTCGGTCTATGCACTTTCTTATTGGTCAAATCTTCCAAGAGGGGAACACCTGCGCTAATACTTTAACCTCTCACAAAAGTTCTTTCAATGGTTTATTTTGGTTGGACTCTTGTCCTATGATGTTACAAAGATCTTTTGTAAAAGATAGACAGACTCTTCCTAGTTTTAGATCTACATAGAGCCTTTTTTGTCTACATGAGTTTGGTTTTTCCTCCTGTATCCCTTTGTTATTTTGTTTCTTATTTATATATTCGTAGGGTGGTCCGGAGATGATGGTTGAAATGGTGCCAATCTGGTTTGGATCATGGAAACCTAATCACTTTCTTACTTCCATGCTTTTGATTATAAAAAGAAAAACGAGGAATGAATTTGTTAATTCTTTAACTGAGAAAGCACCAAGAGCATTGTTCTTCCCTTCTTTTTTATTTTTTATTTTTTTTGTATGTGTTTTATAACCAATGAGTAGGCCACCTCATCAGCTCCATAACATTTTGCTTTACCTTTTTCCTTGGTTTTTCATTTCTATTTCTTAAACCAAAAAATAAAAATGTTCACTGCCTTTCTTTGCCTTTTATGTTACATTTATGAATATGTATTAGTACGAGAAAATAGTGTCAACAAAATTTAGGGATGTGATTGTTTAGTTTGATCTAAAATAATAAAAAAAAGAATTCAATTTCAAACCAAAATGTATTAGTATGAGAAAATAGTACCATAGACATTTAACTTTAGAGAATAAATTTATTCATATATATTATTAAATGAAAAATTCTGGTATAGTCACAAATTAACCATGATTGATACTGGGCAAAAACAAATATATAGATACCGGTTCAAATTAAAAACCTTTCTCCATTAACAATGCACTCATTCTAAAACGATCTTTTCATGGATGACCAATGTTTACCTCTATGCAATTTTGTTGCCATAGTCCCAATGCATAAATTTGGAATATCCATTGTTTGTCAAGCGTTGTTCTCCATAGAATGATTGGACTTGGTTTTGCCAAGATTTTTGTTAGAACTAGTTGAAGCACTCCATGATGTTTGGTCAAAGTTGATTTCATCATCATGTCCAATTATTTCATGAGGATAGTAAGATGGCTTTGGAGGCATTTCAAGACTTTCAACCTTTCCTTCAAGCATTTCTACAACATTTTCATTGAAGGACGGTCATTTGGTTTCAATTGTATACACCAAAGTGCAACTATGAACATCTTTTTTACTAGAATCTTATCCTCTTCTGAGGTATCTTCCATGTCAAAATCTTTTTCTTCTTTAAATTGATCATAGATCCAAAATGGGAAATAATGTTGGCTTGAATGCTCTACTTGAGGATTTGAGTTCCTTCTCCTACTTCCCATTTCCAACAAAAGCATTCCAAAACTATAAACATCAGCCTTATGTGAAACCCCACCTATATTTTTGTAAAATAATTCCGGAGCCATGTAACCCAATGTTCCTCTTGCTGCAGTTAAAACAAGAGACCCATCTTTCACAGGATATAGCTTTGCAAGTCCAAAATCTGAAACCTTTGGAATTAAGTTATCATCTAGAAGAATATTGTGAGGCTTAATATCAAAATGTAAAATTTGCACATCACAACCTCGATGTAGATATGCAATCCCACGAGCTACTCCAAGAGATATTTCATATGTTTTCTCATAACTTAAAGGAACACTTCCTTCTTTAGAGAAAATGTATTTATCCAATGACCCATTAGGCATGTATTCATAAATTAGAGCACGCTTTTCTCCTTCAACACAATATCCAATAAGTCGTACCACATTTACATGATGTATTCTTCCAATGGTAGCTACTTCATTTATAAAGTCTTGTCCATTACCTTTGGCTTTGCCCAACATCTTTATTGCTACATCTGACCTACTTCGAAGCTTTCCTTTGTATACAGACCCGAAACCTCCTTGACCCAATTTCACTTTGAAACCTCTGGTCATTTTCTTAATTTCTCTATATTCATACCTAATGGGATTTAGATTGTTTTCTAGCAAAAAGTTTTCAATATTATCGTACATTGAGAAATGTCTTCGTCGCCACATATAGATAAATAGTCCAAGCAAAAGTGCAACTCCAAATAGATATCTAGCTACCATAAATATTGGTAGAACATCTTGTCCAATGAGGTCTTCTTTATAATATCTTGAATAAGATAGTGATCGCTTGATATGTTTTATTCTGTTGACAAATTCTGTGAATATAAATTTCATTAAAATAGTAAGAAAATAAAGCATGCTTTAGTCTACTTAGTAACTTAGTTCAACTTAGAAATCAACTGATGTATTAGGTGTAAATTAATAATTGGTGAAACAAATATAACTTGTATTACCTTTAATAACGCCCTTAATATAACCTGCAAAAACAAAAGATTACTTAAATAAAAAAAATGATAAATTAGTTTTCAAATTTCACAACATGCTTTGAAACACAGGTTTTGCAAAATTGATGTAATGTTTAAATATTTAGGCAACTGCAAACATATCCCCCTTAATTATTAAATGTTCCTCCCTTTTCTATTTTTATATTAAATTAATTTAAATAACCACACTCCTTACCTCCCTCTATCCAAATATTATAAAGGGTAAACTATATTTTGGATCCCTATAATTTAAAAAGTATTAATTTCATCCTTGTAAAAAAATTTATATTAATTTGGTCATTCTAAAAAAGAAAACATATTTTTGTAGGTCCTCAATTGTAATTCCGTTAGACGATTTTCTGATATGACTAACGGACTTAATTATTTTCTCTCTCCACCTTCCTAAGGACACTAAGAAGAAACCTATTGTGCTTCATCTTTCCTCATAATTTCATCAGAAAATGTAACAATTGTCTAGGAAGTGAGAAAAATTGCAATTTTTAGGGGGCTTTAGCTACCAAAAATGTTTTAATTCATTTTGGAATTTTAACTGCCACAAATTTTTTAACTCATTCGTCATCAATTACATATGTAAGTCTGGTAGTCATTTCAGATTACTGTCTAACGGAGTTACCGCTAAAAACCAACATATATATGTTTTATTTTTATAGGGGCTAAATTAATATGACAAACTTTATGAGAAAAAGATTAATACTTTTCAAATTTTACAAGAACCTCAAACATATTTTACCTTATCATAAATGAAATTGAATAATTTTTTAAAATTTTAAAATTATCCACTTTGGCCAAATATTGTTAGAATTGAATTTGCATTATTTCTAGATTCTATCACAACTAGGGTTCCTGTCTATCAAACTAGTTTATACTTTCGACAAGTCTAGGATTAAAAGGAAGTTTAATGATACATGGAAACTTCATAAACATTGGAATTAGTGCAAAGACTCTGACTAAGTACAAAAATATCATAAATGTGACCTTTGTTCATGATTCCAAACAATTAGATTCTAGCACAAACTTTTTCATTGATTTTAATTCTTGTAATTGTTAAGAGGGTGATGGGGGCAGCTAAAAGGGAGAGTGCATAGAAGCTATATAGGGTGAACCTATAAGCAGTGTCATAAGAAATCAATTGGTGATCGACTCAGGTTCTAGATTGAACCAATGGGTCAATATTTGAAGAGTGTGAACCAATATATAATAAGTTTATACATTTTATGTTACTATATATATATAATCATTGGATATAGAGAAAATGAATGGTGAGGATGAAGAGTAACTTTAAAAGATTTATTCTTGGAGCAAGTCTCTCTGTGGCAGCGAGCAGCACCTTGTATAGGTTGGGCGGAGCTTGAAAAAGCGAGCCCCTCCAACCACTTGGACCCAATGATACACTTGCAGGTCTTCCTTTATGAATCTGCAAGACAGGGAATTTTGGTTTGGAGTTGACCCAGTAGCAAGAGTTGAATATAGCTGATATTGATCCGCTGGAGCAAGTCTCTCTGTCTCTCTAAAGCAGTGTATAGGATGCAACTTGGCCATTCGTAGAACTAGAAACGGGTGACTTCAAAGCTTATCTTTAGGATATTATTTAGATTTTAAAATACTATGTATTTGTTTAGAATATTTAGGATTTGTTTCCTCTTGTAAGATTAGGATGTCAAGTCTATAATTAAAGCTTCACCACATGAGAAAAATAAGCAAACTTGAAGAAGGATGTCATATAAAAAGAGTTTTCAAGTTTTTCATAAAAAATTGTAATAAAGATGATTGCCAAGGGTTTACAAGTTTTCCATAAAATCCTGTGATGAAGATAACATGAAGAAATTTTTTAGAAGTTTTCCATAAAAACTTTTGATCAAAATCAAGATGTTAACCCCACTTGACCACTCTACATGAGAGAAGGGTCATCTGAAGGAAGGATTTTCAAGTTTTTCCACAACACTTGTAATGACCATTAATACAATATTTATGAAGCTCCACCAGACATACTATATCTCATTCTTTTACAAATATATATTTCACACACACAAACAAACAAAATATTTATGAAGCTCCAAAACCTTTACTAGAGAAGAAGAAAAGAAAAGATGAAAGATAAAGAAGAAGAAAGCAAGCATCAAAAGGAAAAGGAAAGTCAGATTGGATGTCTAAATAATTCAGTCAAAGACGAGTGTTGAGAATATGTCTAATATCTTTAGTTTAGAAAATAATAATTTAGTTTATCTTTTAAGAATTTGTTATTTGTTTCAAATCTTATCTTTAGGATATAGATTTTAAAATATTATGGTTTTTTTAAAAATATTTTAGGATGTGTTTCCTCTTTTAAGATTAGGATGTTAGGTTTATAAATAAAGAATCATGACACGAGAAAAATCAATCAACATGAAGAGAAGTGTATGAAGAAAGGGTTTGAAAGTTTTCAATGAAAACTTTTAATGAAGATAAAGATGCCCAATGGTTTACAAGCTTGTAATGGAGATGAAGATGATGATGTTAACCTCACCTGACCACTCTGTATGAGAGTGTGGTTATGTGAAGGACACGTGATAAACGTCAAATTTACCAGAATTTCATATGGATTTTGTGATGTTTATTTAACATTTTAGTTAAGTTTAGGCCCTATTTTGAATCAAATTAGTTTTCAATCTAGTTTTTACTTTGTCTTTGGTAGAATTTTGTGTTTTATTTATTTTTAATGAATTTTTGATACTTTTTAGCAAAAATAGGTCATTCTGGCAAGAGCTTTAGAGGTCCAAAATCAGCAAAAAGTTCTGAAAGGAGAGATTACGAAAATTGAATATAAAAGCTAGGAAAATCAAGAGCAAGATATTTTCAAGGATAAATTGGCATAAAAAGAAGATAATTACTTGAATTAATTAGAGATTATTTTTTATGTAATTTCTTGTGATTATTTTCTTAATTAAACCTAGCTACAATTATATAAATAGGAGGCTAGGCATTCAATGTAATGTTTAGAAGTCCTAAGCAGTTCTTAGAATTATATTTAAGACTTCCACCTACTAGACGCCTCCATTATTCCATTAGATACTTTAGGTTTCATTGTATTATTTTTATTAGCACAATTCCTTCCACCTAGGAGAGGAAAGGATGAACCTTGTTTCATTTTAATTCTATCAATTCAATACTTCATCTTGAGTTCTTTATTTGTTTTAGTACTTAATGCTTTTATTTGATTGACCATCTTATAGATGAATTCAGGAATTGACTTGTGCTTTGGCAAGACTTGTCGAAACCAGAATATGAATCAAGTACTTAATTGGGATTATCTTTAGGGATAGAATAATCTTGGTTAAGCCTCACTAATTCTTGACCATTAATGTTGATTGCTTGTGTCGGTATGTCCGAGGGATTGGGTATCAGGCAAGTAGTTTAGAATTTGTGACCATGCAGAAGATGGGGTAGAATACATTAGTGAATTGAGGATGAGCAAGAGAGATGAGTAGAGAATTGTGACGTTACAGTGGATCGAGCGAATTCCAAGTCCAAACCTAGACATTCATTCATCAAGATCGACGTCACCATCCAAGTCTAGTATTTCTATCTTTACTTAATTATTTTATTGTCATTTAATTTGTATTGTAATTTATTTTATGTTGCTTATTTCGTGACAATTACAAAACAAAAATACAAAAACCTAGTTCTTAGTTAAATAATTACATAAAATCTCTCCTTTATTTCTTTAGGAGACGACCCGGACGATAGTTCAGTTTTAACTTCATGTTTAGGTTACACTTGGCCTATAAATTGAATCTAATGTGAAATAAAATCCTAACAACAGGCTTTCATGTTTTTCCCAAAAACTTGTAATGATTATGAATACAATATCAATGAATTTCCTTTACTATGTATCTTATTTATTTTACAAAAATATCTTATTTACACAACAACAACACAAAAAATCCATAACGCTTCACTTAGTCTAATAACATTGCCTATTTGTAAATTTAACTAAAAAAATACATTTAATAATTAAGGAAGAGACGTGTTTAACAATTGTCCAATATTAATATCTCATTTTGAGATATCTCTCCCACCGTGAGAGTTTTGAGCCCATTTCCTTTTCTGAGTGATTTTGTAGCTTGTATTTTTGTTGAGAGTGTCTTCCCACCTTTTCACGTGCAACTATGGGGTTTAACCTAGGGGAAATGAAAATTGTATGTAGACCTCTAAATGGAGTGACAATCACTGATTGGACTCCTTCACTTTTCCTATTTTGTTTCTACCGCATTACTGCTAAATCATGTACTAAATGGAGGGCCTTGGACCTTTCACAAACATTATATGATCCTTGGTGCTATCAAAAAGGGAGAGGAGTCATCTTGAGTACCTTTTTAAACCATTCATTTCCAGATTCAAATCCAGAACCTCCTCACCATCAAATTAGTGAGTAGTTATTGATCTAGTACTTTTACGAGGGTTGATGTTAATGGATAGGAATATGATTGATGCAGCCAGTAGATGTTCTTTAATGGACAAGACTCCTATTGCTGCAAGACAATTGATTTCCAATATGACAGCAAATTACTAACAATTTAGTACTAGAGTAGCTGAACCATCCAAGGCTACTGCAAATGAAGTTTTTGTTTCTATGGTTGCTGATAACCAGAGGTTGAAGAATAAACTGACAAAATTAACATCCCTTATGAGACAACTTGTCATTGGTCAACAATAGAATGTGATGATAACCAATCAACCAAGGTTGTGTGGTATTTGTTGTGCGCCTGATCATCCAACAGATACATGTCCTACTCTCCAAGAATCATAACAGACTGCTGAAGTTTCTGTCATATAACTTGGACAACCATTCAGACCTCAACAACAGCAGTATAATCCTTACTCCAACACTTACAATCCTTGTTGAAGAGATCATTTGAACTTGAAGTATGGTCATGGTCCACAACAACAATAGCAAACACAACAACTACAGCCAATAGATAGTAGCAATATTAACCCTCCACCAGTAAATACCAAGTTCCCTCGTTCAGACAACAACAAAAATTACAACAGTCTGCACTTACACTTTCACAACTTGTTTATAGCAGTTCTGGACCTTCCTTGGAGGACCTGATTAAGCAAATGGCAACTAGCAACATTTAGTTTTAACATAATGTGAGTGCCACCATCCAAGACTTGCAGACTTAGATTAGACAGTTAACTAACTCTGTCAACTAAATGCAACAACAAAGTTCTAGCAACATTCAACACAACCAATTATTAATCCAAAGAATGAGAGTGCTATTTTCTTGAGGAGTGACAACGAGCTTCCAAATTCAAGAGATGCTGGTGCCAAAATTGATGATGGTGCCAAAATAGATTATGCACCAAAACAGATTCCTCTACATTTCCTTCTAGATCCATTTCTGCAAAGAAAGTGGAGCTTGATTTTGATTTTCTTGAGACTTTCAGGAGGGTGAAAGTCAACATTCCCATCTTGGATGCCATTAAACTGATTCCAAAATAGGAAAAGTTCTGGAAGAATTTGTGCATCCATAAAAGCAAGCTGAAGGGAAATGAACAAGTGAAGATGAGAAAAAATGTTTCTACACTTATATAGAGCAAAATTATTGCTTCCATTCCACCATCCACTTTACCACAGAAGTGCGAAGATCCTGGCACTTTCACTGTCCCATGCACCATTGGAGATTGCACTTTTACATATGTAATGCTTGACCTTGGAGCCTCGATTAATGTTATACACACATCAGTTTACAGGTCATTACATCTTGGTGATTTCAAACCCATTGGTGTTGTAATTCACTTAGCCAACAAGAGTGTTGTGCTTCCACTTGGAGTTATTGAAGATGTGCTAGTGCGAGTTAATGATTCAATTTTTCCAGCATATTTTTACATTTTGGATATGGAGAATGAGTCTTCTAGCCATGGTTCCATATTTATCCTAGGGAGAACATTCTCGATGACAGTCAGAACCAAAATTGACGAGTTTGCATTGACTATAGGAGACTTAACCAGACAACTGGCAATGACCATTTCCTTTTTCCATACATTGATCAGGTTCTGGAGAGGTTAACAGGTAATCACATTATTGCTTTCTTTATGTTTTTTAGGTTACATACAGATTCATATTGCACTGGAGGATCACCACAAGACCACATTCACCTGTCCATTTGGCACATTTGCCTACAACAAGATGTCATTGGCCTATACAACGCACTTAGTACCTTCCAAAGATGCATGGTGAACATCTTTTCTGATTTATTACAGAGTTGCATGGATGTGTTTATAGATGGTTTCACTATTTATAGTCCCTCTTTTGATTCATGTTTGGATAGCCTCTCTAGAGTTCTTGACCGATGTATTGAAACTAACCTTGTTCTTTACTTTGAGAAATGTCATTTTATGGTACATGAGGGTATAGTCTTAGGGCATTTGGTCTCTAGTAGAGGTATTGAGGTTGATAAGGCTAAGATTAATGTTATTACTTCTCTAACTTATCCCGCTTTTGTGCGGGAAGTGCGTTCTTTTCTTGGACATGCAGGTTTTTACAGGAGATTCATACAGGATTTCAACAGGATTGCCTTGCCATTGTCAAAGCTTCTCCAAAAGGACATAGACTTTTTGCTTGACCAGCTTTGCAAAGAAGTATTTCAGGAGTTGAGGAAGAGGATTATTATCTCTCCAATCATGCAGCCACCAGATTGGGAGCTTTCCTTCGAGCTCATGTGTGACGCCTCTAACTATGCACTTGGGGTTGTGTTGTTAGAGAGAGTTGATAAATTTTCCTATGTCATTGCTTATGCTTCACACACTTTAGATACATCCCAAGTTAACTACACCACCACTGAGAAGAAGCTTTTGACTATTGTTTTTGCTTTAGATAAATTCATATCTTATTTGCTTTGCTCCCATATCACTATCTTTAATGACCATGCAGCTTTGAAGTACCTGTTGAAGAAGCCTGATGCTAAACCTAGATTGATCAGGTGGATGCTTCTTCTTGAAGAGTTTGATATTGAGATTAAGGATAAGAGTGGTGCAGAAAACTTGGTTGTTGATCATTTGATCAGAATTGAGGGACCTATTCAGTCCTTTCCTATTAGGGATAATTTTCCTTATAAGCATTTGATGCATTTGCATTCATCACATGTTACACTTTGGTTTGCTGACATTGTGAATTTCATTGTTGCATCTATTCTTCTACCTTATGCATCTAGGTCTCAAATAGATAAATTTAGGAGTGATGTTAAATATTATGTGTGGGATGATCATTATTTGTGGAGGTTTGGTAGTGACCAAGTGATCCGCAGGTGTGTACCAGATCGTGAGAGTCTATTCTTCAGTTTTGTCATGACACACTTACGAACGGTCATTTTGGTCCTCAACGAAATGCTAAAGGAGTATTGGACTGTGGGTTCTATTGGCCCATCATGTTTAGAGATGCTCATCACTTTTCCACCACTTGTAAGCAATGTTGATTTTTTATGATATGACTATTACACATAGGCATATGATGCCTCAATAGTCCATTATTTTCTGTGAGATTTTTTATGTATGGGGTATTGATTTTATGAGTACCTTTCTTGTTTCTCATGGTTTTTCATATATTTTTCTTGTTGTTGATTATGTTTCTAGATGGGTTGAAGCTAAGGCCAACAAAGCTAATGATTCTAAAGTTGTTGTGCATTTTGTGAGATATAACATTTTGCAGGTTTGGTGTGCCTAGAGCCATTATTAGTGACCAAGGGAGCCATTTTCTGTAACAAGTTATTGACATCTTTACTCCAAAAGTAACGGGTTGTGCATAGAGTTGTTACAACTTATCATCCCCAAACTAATGGGCAAACAAAGGTTTTTAATAGAGAGATCAAGTAAGTGTTGCAGAAGGTAGTGCAACCTAATAGGAAGGATTGGAGCAAGCTACTTGAAGATGTTTTATGGGCTCACATGATCGCTTACCGAACACCTTTGAGGATGTCTCCCTATAGGGTGTTTTTGGTAAGGCATGCCACCTTCCGATGGAGATTGAGCACCATGCTTATTGGGCGGTGAAGAGTTGTAACATGACATTTGATGAAGTGGGTATGGAAAAGAAGCTTCAATTGCAAGAACTTGAAGAGATCCGTTTAGAATCCTATGAGAACTCCAAGATTTACAATGAGAAAGTGAAGAGGTTTCATGACTCTAGGATTCTTAGGAAGGAGTTCCATATTGGCCAAAAGTGTTCTTGTTTAACTCTTGCCTCAAGCTTATTTTTGGTAAACTTCGATCTAGATGAGATAAACCTTTTGTTATTACTAATGTTTTTCCTTGTGGTGTTGTGGAGATTAAAAAAGAAGTTACCGGCAAGGTCTTCAAAGTGAATGGTCACTAACTCAAGCTATTTCATGAGAGCCCCCAAGTGGAGGAGGAACTTGTGGCGGACCTCTCTTTGGTCTTGCCAATTTTATGTGATGATATGCCTTGAATGACACTCGAAGAGTTTCATTTTCCCTTCTTTTCTATGTTGTCTCTTTGATTGTATTTCATTGTATGCTTACATTGAGGACAATGTGCACGTTAAGTGTGGGGGGAAGTATTTAAAAAATTTGTTTCTTTTTTTTTTTTCTGTTTTCTGTATATGTTTTTGTTATCTGTTTTTGTTTTTGGTATCTATTTTATTTTATTGTTTTTTGTTTTTACATACAAAAAATAAAAATAAAAACAAAAGATTTTGCAATAGTTATTTTTCTTTTTTGTTGAATTTAGGCACTTTTTCATGTTTTTAATAAGATGTGCCTAATCAGAGCTCATCCCTTCATTCTATTCAAACACTATATATTAGTGTAGCTAGGAGTTACTTGAGGAGGTACAAATAAAATTTCTAGCTTCTTGTACAAGTTTTCAAAATTATAATATGTTCTCTCTTTTTCTCTCAACTATTTTTCATTTTCATCTTCCTTTAATCTTTGTTCTTCTATTTTTTTTAACACAAAATCTGTGGCTCTTCTACTGATGATGATCATGGAAGGCTAAACAATCAATCAATCCAAGGATCCAGTCTAAGCAAGAAGAATTTGAGTTCTAATTTGGTATTTCAATTTATGTGTGAATGTTAGTTTTCTTCTTCAATCCTCTCTTTGATTTTCATGATTATGAGTGTGTTTAGGATTGAAAATGGATTAGGTTATGGATTCATAACCTAATTTCAAATTTTAATCACATATTGTTTGGACGATCTTTTAATATGGTTCGTGGTTTCAATTGTTTTAGGAGTTAATTCGATTGAACTACTTCTAATAATATTGAATAAATCTTCATAATATGATAATTATCTGAGAACTATGATAATTCACATTGCTTTATTTGGTTAATTGGATTGATATTCTTGAATCTGATTTACAGCATCTTTTATTAATGCTGTTAGTTTCTGCATTTTTCCTTCAATTCTTGTTTGTGTTTTTGCAATTTTTGTTCACTGTCTACAAACTATGCGATAAAATTCCCTTTATGTTTATAAGTGGATCAAGTCAAGAACCAAATTGGGTTGTATCTATCAGTCGACCTAGGTTAATAATCTTGTGTTTACCGGATTTGGTAAGGGTATTCTACACTACTGTTCATGTTGATGGTGACACTAGTTATTCATGTATTGAGGTAAAAGGGCAGCAGATAGTGATGACCCTAGAAGTATGGACAAAGATTGTTGGTTTGTCTTCTAAAAGTTTGTTGGCCAATCAATTCGGTCTTAAGGATGTTGGAGTCAAGTTCACCAAGTGTAGGTCAGCGGTGAAGAATCCTTCCACCTTTACTATTGTTGTTGCAAAAACAAAGGGAAATGAACGTTTTGGTATTGAACCATTGTTTCATCAAATGTAATCTAGATGCTACGATTTTTAATGAAAATCACTCTTTTGGCATTGGTCTTTGCATATCTAGAGATGGTGGAAAGTACATCAAATCCAAAACTTCCCTTTACAATGGCATTCCTAATCCTGAAGAGGCAGAAGCATGGGCAATGAAGGAAGTTCTTCAAGGGGTATCTCATCTTGGCCACCAAAATGTCATTTTCAAAAGTGGTTATCAAAGTATTGTTAATAGTTTATCCATACTAGGGAATGGTCTATTTGCTTTTCATGTTATACTAGATAAGTGTAGATCCTTTTTATCAAGCTTTTCAAACTCTAGGTTGAGTTTTGTGAGGAGACAAACAAATTATGTTGTCCATAATTTTGCAAGGACATCAAGATTTAATGCTTGTAACCATATATTTTATTATATTACTTCATGTATTCACTTTTATTTGCAATGAAATGACATAATCTTATTTCCCCTATAAAAAAAAGAAGCAATTGTCCAATATTTATTAAAGTTATTATCGATTGTTTTGGGGTTCATTAAATATGACAAATCACTGAATAAGTTTCTGACCATAAATAAAGAAATTGATATTCTTCTAAAAAAATGCTAATGTTAAAATTATCCTAAATTCCCGATAAACATATATAGTTTTTATTAATTGATAAAAAAATAAAAATTAACTTTAAGCATTACAATAGAGGTAGAGAAAATGGTATATATGACATAAATTAAAAATGGGATAGCATGCTTACGCAGTGTATCTCCAAGAATTCGTGCTGGGGTTCCTAGAACAAAGAAAGCAAATATTAACTTATTTGGCAACCAGTAAGTAAGTATTTATACAACAAGTTTTTATTATAAGTTTTACATTAAAAAAAGATATAAGAAAAAAAATCATTATACCCTTTTACATAAAAAATAAGAAGAAGAAAAATAAAAATATAAGATAAGATAAATAATGTGATGAAAAAGATATAAATGCATGAACAATATAATAAAAAAAATTGTGATAATAATGACAGTAGTTGTCAACATTAATAAGTTCCTCATTATTTAATGATGTGTTAATCTTAATTATACTTAGAACTTGGAATCTTCTTTTGAGATGCATATAATTATATTTATAAATTTTGGTGGGGGTGGGAGAATGACACGAACATAATGAATTTCAATCACACAACAATAGTAAGATTAAAGTACAATTGATGATAAATAGCATAATAAAATTAAGGGAGTTTATAATTAAATAAGGTGTGTGAGTGTTTGTAAATTCAATGTGTTTGTAAGATTAAAATATAAATAATGATATTGCGGTTAATTTCTAAGAATAAAAAAAATAATAACGATTGGGGAGGGAGTGTAGAAGAGCATATTCTCACCGCAATTGGAGGAATCGTGAACCAAGAGTTGGCAGTATCCGTCTCGCAGACATTCAATTTGTCGTGTGGTTTGATTGACGGAGCAATAGGTACCCGATCTGTCTCCGCATTGATCCCTACAAATAAATGTTAACCAAGACAACCAAAATCCGTCTACCAGCAACTTGCGGATATAAGAATAGGAAACGTTCCTGTCATATGTCCAGTTTGTATAGGAAAAGTTTCTGCTCTGCATCAAGTTCGCAAAAAAGGTTGCAACCTTTAAACGGCACCCAACCTTGATGTCCATCAGTGTAAATTCCGGAGTATATCCATAGTTGTGATAGCGATCTAGAACCGCTTATATATGGCCTCCAGAATCACACTGACCGGCATTCACTTCCACATATCGGGGATCATCACTCACTCGATTACTACAGTTTAGAAACACTACACTTGCAGGATATTTCTGCACAGTTAGCGAAACACTATCGGGGAAGATCAAATCCTCCTTGGAGTAACCGAAACCGAAATCGCTTCGAGTTAAGTGATAGCGAGGAAAGGAGCAAGGACTGTCCTCCACAACACCCACATCCGTCAATCGGATCTGGTATTTATTGTAATTGATATCCTGCACATAGTACTTCCCAGAAAACAGAGTTAACAGAGTCACGTTGTTCACGCAATCTAACTCGTACCTTTGGAGGCCGCAACCGCGTGGGTCGCTTTTCAGTCGAAACGGATGTGCTATGTTGCCAATTTTTGATGTAAGTCATGATGTCATAAAACTACTTTTGTTGACTAGAAATTTTGTGGCTAAAAATGAAAGAGAAACATGTGGTCATGGTTCATTTCTTGTAACTATAAATAGGCTTCATTCATTTCATTCTATGCATCTCACACTTGAGAAATACCAAGTGTTCTTCAATAGCTAGAATAAGTGAGTGAGTAATCTCCTATTTTAAGAGAGAGTGATATTGTTTTCTCCTTAAAATTAGAGAGGTTGTAATCTTTCTTCTTTTAGTGAAAATCTTTTCTGGTCTTGCCCGTGATTTTTCCCAAATTGGGTTTTCCACGTAAATTTTGTGTGTCACTTCAATTGGTGTATTTTTGCTTACCTTACCAGTGGAATCAAGATAAAGTTAATTACACTGTTGGTGTCTAGGAAAGTGTGTGGTTATTTAATTAGTCACCGTTGCATAGCACGGAGAGACTCCCACGATACACTTACCTGGCTAATTATGTGATTAACAGTGTCTTGAGACTCTGGTTCGTCTCAACTCTATTTTAGCTGCAGGATACTCTGTGACCCATCAGTGGTATCAGAGCAGACTGGTTGCATATTTGGGCGGAACTGTTTACGGAGTACTGTTCGTCACTATTCACATATACGTACGGTACTATTCACGTATACGATACTATTCACAGAAAAATAGTGTGACCCGGCGCAGTCATTATTCAGAGTATCGTCAATATCATGGCAGCAAAATTTGAGATTGAGAAGTTCAACGGGAGTAATTTCTCCCTGTGGAAGCTGAAGATAAAGGCAATTATGAGGAAGGATAATTGCATGGCTGCTATTGAAGGCAGACCTGCAGAAGTGACGGAAGCAAAATGGAAAGAAATGGATAACAATGTTGTTGCC
>PYAF01001811.1:1356-11717 GCA_007407185.1 Glycine tomentella
GTGCTTGAACTCTGAACTGAACCTACTAGCATAATCATTCTTGGATTGTTATTGTTTAAAAGACATTCATTTTTGAAAGGCAAAGTTATAACTCTGATTTTGAAACTCTGTTTTTGTACAAAGAAAATTTTAATTCTCCAAGATTAACCAATTCACCCCCCCTCTTGGTTAATTGTAAGTGTTCCTTATTTTCCACACCTTCAGCTAGTCACCCTAGGCTCGTGTTCTTTCAAGACATGCCCAAAGGTATACCTATGTGTCTCCATGTTTCAGGCAGACGAGGTATACAATCAAAACATGTCTTCTAGAACACAGTCTAGGTGAAAACTTCTGGTCTAAGGAAAGACACACCCAAATAATAAGAGACTACTCTAATGATACTATCTGTGAGATTTCCTCATAGAGTCTCTTTGTGGGTCCGTTCAGTGCGAGTTATACCCTTATAGGTCCGCCCATGACTTTAGCTAAGATATCTCCATGTTTGTAGCTCATGAGGTCTTTACCTTGCATCTGCATACAAGTAGATAAGCTGTGCTAGTCTTACTCGAGATCACTGATCCCCATTCTCAGTGTCTCTAGACTAGGAACATAAAATTAGGAGTAGACATTTGGTATCCTTGAATCCTCATGATTGTGATCCCATCACTGATACTCAAGAGATACCTATCCTATTCCAAGGGTTTTATCCAGTTACTTATATATTAATAATGATATCGAGACAAAATATGAAACAAGATAAAGAGCGCTTATAATTTATTCATGACAATATGAAAAGTACATGCACGTCCTAATCTAACGAAAAGATTGTCTCTAGGACATCCATATACTAACAGTGTTTGAGTGTAAACACAAACCCATACACATTAGATGAGGTTGAGTGTTGATCTTTGAGATATTTCTATCACCTTGGTGCATTCTTAATCTTAACTTGACTACTTTTTCACTTTGCACTTTGTGATCATGTTTTCATGGATTGTTTGTTACCTTGATATCATTCTTCCATCTTTCATCTTTCTCACTTTTGTGCATTGTTAGGATCCATTGAAAAATTTGTGTGCCTTGTTCATACCTTTCTTTTAGTTTTTGATTTACTTTAGTTTGAATTTTTCTTTTAGTTTTGCCCAGGAGTGCAAATGTTTAAGTGTGGGGTATTTTGATTGGGCGTTCTTAGTTAAATATCGTTCTATTCTTCTTAGCTTATTTGACTTGGACTTTTATTTTCTCATTTTAATTCAGTTTTTGTCTTAGGAAAGCAAGTGGGCTTAATGGCTAATTGTTGCTTATTTTCGGATTATAAGCTCACTTGACCTATCTTCCTTGTGCAGGACCTACAGAGCTCTACAGAACTCCAAATAGAGCATATGAGTAGTCCTTGGAAAGATAAAGAAAAGATCTACAAGTTTGTCAGATTTAAGCCGAGGCCAATTCTGTCATTTGGAGGGTCATTTTAGGCTTGGAAGTCTGAACCACTACACTTGAATTTTGGGCTGCGAGTTGGATTTTTATTGGTGTAATTAGCATAATTAATTAGTTTAGATGGGCCTACTCATGGTCCATTCTTTCCTTCTACAAATAAAATTTACATTACACTTTAGAAATTTCCAAAATTAAAATCTTTTGTCTCAATTGTTCTTCATTGTTCTTGAGTGTTCTTCGTTTTCTTCTTCATTGCCGTTTCTGTTCTTCATTGCTCCTGCACTAATTTCATGGGTCTTCCATTGATGTTGATCATGGAAGGCTAAACAATCAATCAATCCAATGATCCAGTCCAAGCAAAAAGGGAATTTGAGTTCTGGTTTAGTATTTCAAATTCTGTGTGAATGTTCACTTTCTTCTACAATCATCTATTTAGTTTTCATGATTAAGAATGTGTTTAGGATTGAAAATGGATTAGGTCATGGATTCATTTCCTAATTTCAAATTTTAATCACAGATTTGTTGAATGATATTTCAATTAGGTTGTGATTTCAATTAATTTAGGAGTTACTTCGATTGAACTGCTTCTAATGAAATTGAATGAACTTTCATAACAGAATCATTAACTGAGAACTATGATAATTATCCTTGCTTGGTTTGGTGAATTGGATTGATACTCTTTAATCTATTTTACATTACATATTATGAATTCGCGTTAGTTTATATATTTTTCTATAAATTCTGCAATTATTATTAAATGCATGCAAACTGTTTGACAAAAACCTCCAACTATTTATTAGTGAATTGAAGTTGAAACCATATTGATCGTGTCTCTGAGTCGACCTAGGATAATCCTGTGCTATAGAATTAGCATAGTTTAATTGTTTTGAAGCAATACGACATCAGGTTATCATTCACTAGGTGCTGAACAGTGGTCATTCTGATGGTCACCGCCACAGAAATCATATCTTTGAATTTGTTGAACTTGATGTGCTTGGTATGTTTTCTGTGATCCTCCATGCTCGAATTGTTGAGGAAGTTGGCCAATTTGTTTTGTTAAGGCCTCTTATTATTGAGTCAAGAGTTTATTTTGAGCTAGAATTGCATTCTGAGTATCTAGCTCCATTATACCTTTCATTTGAATCAGAGATCTATCATGGTGAGATTAGTAATCACTGACTGCTATGGAGTCAATGATTACAATTGCTTCCTCCGGGTTCTTTGACACCATAGTACCTCCAGCTGAGGCATCAAGAATTATCTTTGTTTGAGGCCTCAAACCACTGTAGAAAATATGTAGTTGTGCAACATCATCAAAATTATGGTTTGGGCACCTCCCCAGTAAGGATTTGAATCTCTCCCATGAAAACAATAGGAATACCAACAATAACCAAGAGGGGGATGAATTGGTTTAAACTTGGTCTTTTAAAATTTATTTATAAAATCAGAGTTAAGGATCTTAATCACTTTTAAACCACGAATGCTTCTAATCAATCAAATCACTTAGCTCAAGAAATCAACTTGCACAAAATAGAACTTGTTGAGTAATGATAATAAAACCAAGAACAAATGAACAAGATAACTAGTAGAGATTAAGGAATAGAAAATCAACACAAGAATATATACTGGTTCACTTCTCAAGAGAAGCTACATCCAGTTTCTTCTAATCAACACTAGATTAGAGTTCCACTATTATAAATTTCAGTTATTACAAGCTTTACAACAATCCCTCTTTATCAACCCTAGATAAAGAACAGAAATCTAAAACCCTATTAGACTTCTAATGATCAAGAACCAGAGAACACTACTCTGTTCCCTAGAGAACTCTACTCTAGCACAACCTTTAAAGAACTCTTTACAATAGCAACAAATAACAAAAATTGCAAAAATGAATTTACAACCAAAGAGAATGGAGAGAAACAACCTAATGATCCAATGAATATGAATGCATGTAGTTTACCAATCAGGATTGAATTGAAGAAAAAGAATTTCAGAACATGCTCTCCAAAACTTCTTTGAAAACTCTTGCCCAAGAAATCATTCAATTCCCATGAAGATTAAAGAGTGGGAAAAGAACTTAGTTAACCTAGAAAATCACTTTCTAACTTTGAGAAGGCTTGTGTGTATTCAGAAAATTCAAAGTATTCAAGTTATTTTTCAAGACAAGCCTCACTCATATTTATAATAGCTTTTTGTAACAGACAATAATCGATTGCATGTGCCAAATAATCGATTAAAATGACTCATGTAATTGATTAAATTATCGCTTAATCGATTAAAGTGTTTAAGGCTGAATTCTGGGTTTAACAACGAACAAAAATAATCGATTAAACCGAGCTGTAACTGATTAAGGCAGTGAAGTTTTAATTCTGAAATAACTTGTGTAATTGATTACAATTTATGGTAATCGATTACAGCAGTGAAGAATGTTTTTTGGATAACTTATTTAATTGATTACAATTTATGGTAATCGATTAAAGCAACAACACATAAATTTTGTTTTACACTATGTAATCGATTACGAAGGATATGCAATCAATTAAAATGTTCTTCAATGCTTTTCCATATTTAAAATTAAAGCAAATAATCGATTATACTGATGTGTAATTGATTAAAACAGCATGATTACATTTTTCCAAAAACATTACCCATTTAGTTCCTTTTGAAAATAGTTTTGATACTTTGATGAAAACATTTAAGTATGTAAATGATTATGCGCATGCAATGTAAGGATCAAGAGATTGGCCTCTTATACACTTCATTTTGAATTACAATCTTCAAGGCATGTGAAAAGCTCAAAATAATCTTCCAAGTCATAAGCTTCATTCTTCTTGTTGCTCCCTCTATATCCAACGTCCCATGTTTCACAGAGAGGTTCATCAAAACCTTGAGAAAAAGTAGTAATTGATGATTTTGCGCTTATGAATCTTGATGGAGGAAAGAATCTTCCAATAAATATTTCCTCCACTTCTTCCCAAGTGTTGGGACTTTTGTTTGGTTGGGACTGGAGCCATGTCTTTGCCTTACATGTAAAAGAAAATGCGAAAGCTCTGAGATAGACAGCTTCAGCATCTTCATCAGAAGCTCCCATAGTACTGCAAAATTCCATGAAAGTAGACAAATGTGTGTATGGATCCTCATGATCCATTCTTGAAAAAGGGTGTAAGCCCATTAGACTAAGTAATGTTGGCTTTAATTCCACAACTTTGTTACTGAGAGAAGGAATGACTACTCTATTGTAATGTTTTGGTCCTTGTTGGTAAGCATAGTCACCAAGAGTCCTCCTTGGTGGTCTATTTTCTTCTCCTCCTTGATCAGTCATATTATCAATTACAAGTGGCTTTTCTGGTGAAGGAGAATCAATAGAAGAAGTTTCACCCGGTGGCTTATTGACTGCTTGTTTCTTTTTCTTCCTATTTTTCCTTGCTGCCTTGGTAATTTCAAGATCAAATAAGGTTTTATCTGCAAAAAATTATCTCACATATATAGTGATGTATGTCTAAACCCATTAGACATGAATTTTCCAAATCTACCTTGCAATGAAACCCAATCTTCAAGCAACTTTCAAGAACACACAAGTTGTCCAAGCTTTCATGAAAATGTATGTTTGGAAGCTTTCTTTAATGGCAGCAATGGGGATGGAAAAGAGATTAGGGATGAAGATGGAAGACACCATGGAGTAGCTCTCCAATAAGTCTAGGAAGAATCACCACAATAGCTTGAAGCCATTGATAAGAAACAAGAGGTTCTTGCACAAGAACTTGAGAGAAACTCTCACAACAATTTTCAGGATTGTATTAATGAACCAAAGTTAGTTACATTCATTTTGTGGACAGCTTATATAGGCCACGAAATTACACATCAAATGCACATGAAATGACAATTCAAATGAAGCTTGAAGTGTAACAAAAGGAGCCTAAATGTAACCTAAATGAAGCTTATGGTGCAAGCTTCCCTAAGTGACCCTTGCCTGTCCTAGATTCAAAATTGGTGCAGTATTTTTAGCTTCAAAGTGCAACCAACAAGTTTACTAAGTTGCTACACAAATTACACACAAGTGCACATACACCTCTTTACACAATTTTCACTAAAAGGCCTTTTTATTTGTCTCAACTTAAGCTTCTAACAAGTGCTGGAATTTATTGAATTAAAATGGACTTGAGACATCAAAATCCAGCCCTTGTTCTCCTTAGATTGGTATGCTTCCTCATGCTTGTCCAAGTTAGCCTTGATGTGTTCTTGAAGGGCTTGAGTTCTAGCTTTTGTCATGGGTCCTTTAAAGCTCACCAAAGGAAGTGCTTCAAGCTCTCCTTCTAGACCTTTGGCTTCGAATGGACCTCCATCATGTAACATCCCCAAAATTTAAATATGTTAGTTAGAAATAAAAAGAGAAACTACAAAAATGCTTAAAAGAGAATGACCATATTACCCTTTCCCTTGATATGAGAATTACCATATACCCTTGAAATAGAAATTACAAAATTGCCCCTGGAGTAAATGACAAATTACCAAAATGCCCTTGGATATTTTGATTAGATATTACAATAATACCCCTGAAGTGAGTAACAAACTACCAAAATACCTTTAGATATTTTGTCTTAGATATTTTTAGGGACTTGATGAAATTACAGAAATACCCCTAGGATGACAAATTACCAAATTACACTTAGTAACAGATAAATATCACAAGAAAACTAGGAGTACCTAGATTGGTCGAAAATTTACGATTAGGTAAGTCAGAAGATAAGTCTCTAAATTTTACTACCTAATATAATAAATGCAAGTAAATAAACCTTATAGTAAAAATGAAAGAAAATTGCATGAATATCTAAAGCTGTCATGAGTTATAGTTTCCAACCATGTGATAATATGATGAGGAAAATTATCACATGAGAAACACCTGTGGTGGTAGTGTGATACAAGAAGGATATGATAGAAGCTAATGAATTCAAGTGACAAGTTTAGAAGTGCTTAGAATATATTTAGTTATGATTAGTTAATTTAAGAAAAGAAACCAATCCTAGCTGTGTAGGATTTTGGGCAAAGGCTTAAGATTTTAAATGTATGTCACATACTTAGCTAGTATATGAATTGGAAGACACATGAAGTACACTAGAAATAAATTAAAAGAAACAAAAACATAAGACCAAGCAAGCTTATATGTGAGATTTTTCAGCAAAATGGAAGTGAAAACATGTGTAGGTTAACGTGTAAGCTCTAGAACTTTGTATAAAATATAATTTTGCAACCAAGCATAGGAAAAATCAGATTTGGCTTCTTGAAAACTCCATTCCACGTGCATAGGCCAGCCAAGCTCAAATGAATCTTGCTTCTTGCTTACTAAGCATGCATTTAATGCATAAAATTAAAATATCCTAAGGTCATGATTACTTAGTTACTTTAGAACCAAACCAAAGACTCACTAAGTTACATCCTAACTAAACATTTTTTCCTATAAATACCCCCTTGAATTAAAATTCTGCACAAGCCATGCTATTCCTCTCAAACTTATGGCTAATTGCATTTTCTCTCTTCACTTCCTTCTTGATACAGAAACCATAGCCCTTCACTTCTATTGCCTCCTTCACTTTTATTTCCTTCTCTTCTTCCTTCCAAACCATCCAATACAAGATAAAACTTTCATTCCTTCAATACCTTGAGGTGCAGCCATGTACTTGGAGAAGTTGGAAGAAAACTTGTTTGAGGTAGGTGAAGGTTTAGATTTATTTATCAATTGATTCTTGATATTATTTGAATGGTTTTGAGCTAAATTTTGGACTGTTCTTTAAAATTTTATATCTCCCTCTGTACTTAACCGAACGAGGTGTTTGACCACTCATTTTAAAGCTTAGAATGTCCTCTATGATATCATAAAATATGGGACCAAAATGAGCAGTGATTCATGCCCAAAATTTATTTAAACCCAAGCTGTCCAAAACTGTGCATACTCAAAATAGCGATTGCCAACCGTTTTAAAAAAAATTATTTCTCTCTTATTTCTTACTCAAATAAGGTGTATGATATATAGAATTGAATATCTAGGTGTTAACTATAACATATGAAAAATTCATCTAAATCTAGATCGTGTTCTACTTGCAGTCACGAAAACACTAAGAGATGTCAGTGTAGAATTTTAAGTTTGCTGGCAGCCTTGGAGTGTTGTTATTAATATGCTATAGCTAGAGTTTTAGAACTCCAATTGAAGCATGTGATACCTTTTTAAAAAGATTGGGAAGTCTAGTTTAACATACTAAAAGATGGGAATTTAATGACTTGTAGATTAGCATAGATTATAGGAAGAACTGAATCATATGTAGTAAGAAATCTTGTTGTTATCGTGTTCTTTGTTATGATTTTCTTGAAAAGTGTTTTTGTATGATGATGAAATCTTGATCTTTTGTGGCATAATTTCATGACATGAGTTATGTAGCTTTGCATGTCTTTGAGCATATCATGTGCATTAAGAAAGATAAAAAGATAAGACCTGAAGGGTGATACAGTTAAGGTGAGCATGACCCTGATGGTGCCCAAAGGGTGATACGGTTAAGCCGAGCACGACCCTAAGGGAAAGACTAAAGAAAGATAATACTTGAAGGGTGGTACAATTAAGCTGAGCACGATCCTGATGGTACCCAATGGGTGATACGGTTAAGCTAAGCACGACCCTGTGGGAAAGACATATTGACCCAAGGGTGATACAGTTAAGTTGAGCACGACCCTATAGGACCCCAAAGGGTGATACATTTGAGCTGAGCACGACCCTACAGGAGGAACCTAAGTCTAGTAATGAGCTCATTATCTAGTTTAGGGATTTAAGATACATTAAATTAAAGAGAAAGAAAAATCATGCATGAATGTTTGAAGATTTATGATTGCATATGATGAATTTTAAGGTTTATGGTCGCGTATGATGAATTTTATGTTAGGGTGAAAGTTTGTAAAAGGGTTTTCAATTAATTAAAATGAAACTACTTCGGGTTATATGTTTATGAAATTAAAATCAACTATAATTGTTCACATGTTTTCTTAATAAATCGAAGTAGCTAGAATGATAACGATGACACTATATGATAAGTCAGTCTTCACTATTGGGAATTCTTTTGAATTCTCACTGTTTTAGTGTGTCCCCGTGTCATTCTAGACAAGTAAATCGGGAGTGCAGCTACAAATTGGGGACAAACTAGAATATTTCTTTTAATGTTGCAGATTTTTAGTATTTTCCTATACACTTTGTAGTATATGGAGATTAATATTATTGTATGAAATATTATTTACAAGTTATTACTAAGTTTGTAATTTATTAAAGAGACCAAAAAGTCTCTATAGGCTATATATAAGCGTAATTTTCATAACACAATTAAATTTCTAATATTGAGATAAGTTTTTCTCAATTGATTTGGTTAAAAATTATACGTTAGAAAAGTTAACATCTTCCTGTTACTTATTATGACCTAGGCATAATATAGTAATTTGAAGGGTGTTACATGTCATATAAAAAAAACAAACTACAACAACCCGTAAGTACCGAGGTTAGTGAAAACAAAATATAACAAGACAAAATTTATACAAAAATAAAATAACGAAAGGAAAATGTCCTACTAAACTGAAAATTTAAATCTAAAAGAACTGAGTAGGCGACTCAAGTCCTCCACAACAGCACTAGAAACTTGTTAGACTTTCGGCATGCGTACCAATTGTCGTTGTAAGTTACATAATTTATAAAAGATCGTCTCCACAGGGACTTGAGCTACTCAGTTAATTTAAATAAAAGTAATAGTTTAATAGGTTATATATGTAACATCCTCATATCTGATACATATTTGTGAGTTTTTTCATTAAATGATCAATATGTATTTTTATTTTTATTTTACAAAAATTAGTTTAAGACAAAAATGACGAAACTACCCCTAGATATCTTAAAAATGACCAAAATACCCTTTACCCTAAAAATGGCCAGATAATTTTGGGAATCTTGTAGGAACCTGAGGAAAGGATTATATACCGTTAGAGAACAAATTATCAAAAAAGCAGATGACCAGAAACTATGAACTATAATTTCTAGGAATTTTAAAAGAAATTTTGAAAAGAGCTCAATACAGACTAACTCAGGTATCTGAAAACCACAGGAAAATGATAGATACAATCTATAGGATTTTCTCTTAATTATAAGATAAATCAACTTCTTTATAAGCTAGTTTAGTAATTTTACTAATTAAAAACAACTTGGACCAATAGGAAAATAGAATATTGTTACTACATGTACAAAAAAAGAGAAAAAGTGTTGATTTGGTTCTAAAAGTAAAATTTGGCCGTGCAATATAAAGACCAAGGGAGAAATGCCTTAGAAAAATCAATCATGATCACATGGATGGTTGAAAAGTCTAACTTAAATCTAATTGGTTCATGTAAAGAAGCAATAAATGCTTAAGAATCTTTTAATATACAAAAGTGTAGCAACACCAACGTATGAAACCAAAGCCATAAAGAATTTCCTACACCAAATTGAATGGCACGTGAAGAACAAGCTTAAGCCAAGGAAAAGTGTAGAAAAGTCATGAAGCAAGACACATGGAAGGCAAAGATTTGCTAACCAATGGGAATTAAACAAATCAAAAGTAAGCCATAAATGACTTAAGAAAGATATTTGTAGATTCTTTTACAAGGCAAAAGGCTAACCTCTCTATATAAATGAAGTGGGACCGAGAATGGGCTGAAGAAAAAAGAGTGGAACGTGCAGCCTTAAAGCTTGTCCCTTTCAAAACAAATTTAAAACACTTTCAATACCAAACCAAGAAGTAGCCGTGCCATACTCCCTTAGTATCCTTCTTGCCTTGACTTTGCTATCACTTTCAAATTATTCCTTTTACCTAAAGAAGAAAACCAAGACCACTATCTTTAGCAAGCTCACGTGGGAATTAAAGGAAAAGGAAGAAAAAGCTGTCCAA
>PYAF01001811.1:16650-42381 GCA_007407185.1 Glycine tomentella
GTTCTTTACATGCTTAAACTGATAGATTTCACTAAGGAATTAGGTTTTCAATTCAGTCTAAAGGGTTGGTTCGCTAAGGAATTAGGGATTAACTATTATAGAAAAGACTTATTCTCCGAGCAATCACAACAGGAACCCATATGACATATTCTCTAAATGCTTAATCTGACAGAATTCATAAAGGTTTAGGGTTCTTGATCAAATTATAGGGCTGATTCGCTAGTTATCTAGGTTTCACGAATAAAGAAGAGATTTATCATATGTATACATTAACTTAACAAACCAGTCAAGTAAAAGAGGAGAGATCAGAAGGGATTGTGCCTGACTACAATTACTCGTCCATTGGTAATTTCCCTAAAACAATTTATTGCATATTTCTTAAATTCTTGTCTTTTAATTACACAATCAACCAAACTTCTCAACAACATTTTTTTTTGCGTATTTTCTGTTTTCTAATTCAATCATATTGGTTAACATTGCTGTGAAATCACTCCAATCCCTGTGGAGATGATACTCTACTTACCTAAACTTTATTACTTGTAAACGATTGGTGCACTTGTCGTAATCGCACAACACGCGGATCGCGCCAGAGCTCGGGCAGGCAGAGTATTTAAGGGCAGTCACGTTTTGAAGAAGAAAAACTTCTTCTTCTTCCTTCCTTTGCCCAGAACCTCCATTGGAGAGTGCTCCAAGCTTCCAAGGACCTTATTTTGTGACCTAAACACCTCTCTATGACCTAGTATCTTGAGAGAAACATTTAGAAAGCCTTAATCCTTCATCTGTTTTTGAAAAACCCCTTTGTGAGTGAGAAGTGGAAATCCCAGAGAATAACTCAGAGAACTTGAGTTTGGCGGAGACCCAAGGCGTGTTGAGGACACTAGAGCTCAAGGAAGCTGTCCTGAGGTCTTTCTTAGTCGCCATTGAGGTAAGAAACTCAAGTTTCTTCGGTTGATTTTGAATTTGGGATTCTCTGGATATTGTGACCCATACTGAGCTGGGGCTAGAGTTAGCCCAGGGTCCTATTGAGAAACTTGTTTAGAAAGGTTAATTGAATGGTGCCTTGGTTAAGGTTTAGACCGTTCCAATGATAATTGATTTATAGGCTATTGTGAGCCATAACTCAGGCATTTGCTGTACATTGAGTCTGTGGTGACTCAATTACTTTGAGTTCAGTTTGGATGGACCTTGTGTGGTCTGTGAGAAGCCTAGTGTGGGCTGAGATTGATTGAACCCTAGGATAGGGGAATTCTGAATATGATATGTTTTTATGTTTGAATGTCTGTGAACTGGTTTTGATATAAATTTGTATGCATTGATTAGGGCGTGAGATTGAAACTGTTGGTGGCGGGAGCCACAGACCAGGGAAAGAACGACAGAGTGACACTTTGCCAGGTAAGTTCTAAGTCCCTGGGGATTGATTCCCACTTGGTTGCACACCACACTCCGGGGGAGTGATGGTCATATTCATAATGCATGCATTGGTTGTTGCATATATTACTCTGTGTGCATTTGTGCCTGGTTGTGCTATGTGTTGGGGCATCGAGTGAATCTCTGCCCAGGGCATTGAGTGAATCTCTGCCCAGGGCATTGAGTGAATCTCTGCCAGATGTTGAGGGCATTGAGTGAATCTCTGCCATATGTTGAGGGCATTGAGTGAATCTCTGCCACATGATGAGGGCATTGAGTGAATCTCTGCCATGTATTGAAGGCATTGAGTGAATCTCTGCCACGTGGAATGGCATTGAGTGAATCTCTTCCATGGATGTGATATAGACTTGATATGTATGCTTATCTGATGTTTGTATTATGAATTGTGGGACAGGGTGAGAATGATTTCCCAAGGACCCTGAGCTTACTGAGATATGTATCTCACCCGTGTGGGGATTTGTGATTTCAGGTGACTCTTCAGACAGAAGAGAGCAGTCTCAGGGCAGGAGGCCCGAGTAGAGACATTTCTGCTTGATTGAGAAGCAGTAGGGAGAGTTGAAGGCTCAATATTGATTTTGTTTATGTTTTGTACCCTTGACAAGGGCTGTGTAGTTCTGTATCCCCTCGATGAGGGCAGTTATTCTTTTGTATCACCACGGTGTAGTAAGGAGACTGATGTATATGTATGTACAAAACTATTAATGATATGATATGAAATTCCTCCTGAGTATATTGTGCCTGTCTATTTATATGTTTATGGTTATGTATGAGAAACTGGATCAGCAGGGGCTTATGTTATGTACCTTATCTAAATGTTGCTTGGTATTTTGGATTCCATACATAATGAATCAAGAAAAACGATTCTATGCTTCCGCTGAATAATATTTAGTGTTAATGAGACACTTATCTGATATTGTTAATGATAATGCACCGGAGGCCTACGGGGTGTTACATTTAATGGTATCAGAGCTGTTTCTTGATAAGAACATTATGCATGGAACTTGTTTTGGTGCTTGTCTGTGGTTGTTTGACATGAGCATTGCATGGGGGTACATTAACTGTGGGCTTGATCAACTCACTGTGTGATGTACATGTGTAGTGCTATGGTGAGACCTAGAAGCACCAGTGCCAATGCCCAGTCTGATCCAGTAGCGGCTGCACTGGCCACCATGCAGCAAGAGTTGGCTGCAAATAGACAGACACAGGAGGAAATGCAGCGAGAGATGGCTGCAACCAGAGAAGTTAATGAAGCCTTGATGAAGGCTAACCAGGACTTGTTAGAGGAGGTGAAGAACCTCAGGAGGGATGACAGAGTATCCTCCACACCTCCTTCTGATGATGGCGAGGGTAGTCGCCAGCAGGCTGGTGGGAGTCACCAGCGAGGGGACCAGATGTCCCAGATAGAGGCTGACAGTGATGTAGCAGCCAGAGGGAAGATGCTGATTACATTCAGGAAGCATGACCTTCCAGTGTTCTCAGGGGACTATGATCCAGTGGCTGCAACAAGATGGCTGCAGGCCTTAGAGAAGATTTGTGAGGTGATGGAGTGCCCCGATCACCAGAGGTTGCTGTATGCAACCTACATGCTTCAGGGCGACGCCCATGAGTGGTGGAAGACCACAGTACAGCTTCTGAGAGGCCGAGGAGATGTGATTACCTGGCAGTTGTTCGAGGCCTGCTTCCTGGACAGGTATTTTCCTAGAGATGCCAAGGAAGCAGCCAGAGCTCCAGACCTGATCAGAGGTACAGTTCTGATCGATGATTGTGATGTTAGAGTTTTGTTTGATTCTGGAGCTACACATTCCTTCATACAGGATGTGGTTGTAGATAGGCTCAGATTGCCTAAGCTCAGTTGTACCCCTCCAATGGAGGTTACTACTGCATCTAGAGAAAGATGTCAGGTGAGCACGTGTTGCAAGGACGTGCAGTTTGTGTATGAGGGCAGAGCCTATGTGATAGATCTATTTTGTCTAGCGATGCCCACCCTTGAGATGATTCTGGGTATGGACTGGATGGCCAAGTATGGCGTGATGCTAGACTGTTGTCAGAAGAAGGTTGTTGTGCCTTCTGACGAGGCAGGTTCGAGTTCCACCACATTCTTATCGGTCTTGCAAGCTCGCTAGGCGATCATGGAGGGAGCTCAGGGCTATATCTTCTTGGGGGTGACAGAAGATAAGCCAGGTGTTGTTTTGTCTCAGATCCCTGTGGTGAGCGAGTTCGTGGATGTGTTTCCTGAGGAGATAACTCAGCTACCGCCAGAGAGGGAAATAGAGATCTCCATCGATTTGGTTCCTGGTGTGGGACCGATATCTGTGGCACCATATCGCATGGCTCCTCTGGAGTTGAGGGAGCTGAAGGTGCAGTTGGAGGACCTGTTGTCCAAGCAGTTTATCAGACCGAGTGTCTCGCCTTGGGGAGCACCGGTGATCTTTGTGAAAAAGAAGGACGGCAGTATGAGACTATGTGTGGATTACAGGCAATTGAATAAGGTTACTGTGAAGAACAAGTATCCTCTGCCTCGTATTGATGATCTGTTGGATCAGTTGAGGGGAGCCAGAGTGTTCTCCAAGATAGACCTGAGATCTGGATATCATCAGATTCGGATCAAGCCAGCAGACATACCTAAGACAGCCTTCGGGTCTAGGTATGGTCACTTTGAGTATCAGGTCATTCTGTTTGGTCTGACAAATGCCCCAGCAATGTTCATGGATTATATGAACAGGGTATTCAGACCTTTCTTAGATCAGTTTGTGGTGGTATTCATCGATGATATACTGATCTACTCCAGGACGGAGATAGAAGATGCCGAGCATCTCAGGACAGTCCTTCAGATCTTGAGGGATAAGCAGTTGTATGCTAAGTTGGCCAAGTGTGAATTTTGGTTATCAGAGGTAAAATTCCTTGGCCATGTGATCTCAGCAGTTGGTGTATCAGTGGATCCCAGCAAGATAGAAGCAGTGATGTCCTGGGAGAGGCCCAAGGACGTATCTGAGATCCGTAGTTTCCTGGGATTAGCCGGCTACTACAGGAGGTTTATTCAGGGGTTTTCCCAGTTGGTGGTACCTCTGACTCGACTCACACGGAAGGGGGTTCTTTTGTGTGGACCCATGAGTGCGAGCAGTGTTTCCAGGAGTTGAAAGAGCGGTTGACCACGGCTCCAGTGTTGACTCTTCCTGATCCTGAAGGCACATTTGAGGTGTTTTGTGATGCGTCTAAGCGGGGGCTTGGATGTGTGTTGATGCAGGATCAGAAGGTGGTTGCATATGCTTCCAGGCAGCTGAAACCTCATGAAGAGTCTTATCCTACTCATGACTTGGAGTTAGCAGCTGTGGTATTTGCTCTGAAAATATGGACGCACTATTTGTATAGTGCCAAGTTGATAGTGTTCAGCGATCACAAGAGTCTCAGATACCTCTTTGATCAGAAAGAGTTGAACATGAGACAGAGGCGTTGGATGGAGTTCCTAAAGGACTATGACTTTGAGCTGAGATACCATCCAGGCAAGGCCAATGTGGTTGCTGATGCCTTGAGCAGGAAGCATGTGACTGCTGCATGTTTGATGATCTCTGATTGCAAGCTGATAGAGCAATTTAGAGACATGCACCTGACAGCGATAGAAGGTGCTCATGGTCTTGAATTGAGCAGGACCAAGGTAGATAATGAACTGATCAGGAGAATCCGAGAAGCTCAACAGCAGGATGAGGCTGTGAGAGGAATGGTTGGCCAACAGGATGTCTCCTGGGAAGATCACGACTTGGTGAGATACCAAGGTTGTATTGTGGTGCCTGAGGGTGAGTTGAGAGATGTCGTTCTATCTGAGGCACATAAGGGCCAGTTCAGCATTCATCCAGGAGCCACTAAGATGTATCATGACCTCAAGAGGAGTTTCTGGTGGCCAGGGATGAAAAGGGATATAGCTGAACATGTGGCAAAGTGTTTGGTGTGTCAGAAGGTAAAGATTGAGCATCAGAGACCATCTGGTTTACTTCAGCCTTTAGAGATCCCAGAGTGGAAATGAGACAACATTTCCATAGATTTCGTGGTGGGTTTATCGAGGACTCAGAATGGATGTGATTCCATCTAGGTGATAGTTGACAGGCTGACCAAGTCTGCTCATTTCTTGCCTGTGAGATCTGTCTACACCACAGAGAAGTTGGCCCAGCTGTAGGTCAGGGAGATTGTGAGATTACATGGAGTCCCTGACAGTATAATCAGTGATAGAGATCTGAAGTTCACCTCGAGGTTTTGGGGTGCTCTTCAGGATGCTTTTGGGACCCAACTGAGACTCAGCACTGCTTACCATCCTCAGACAGATGGTCAGACTGAGAGGACCATCCAGACTCTGGAGGATATGCTGAGAGCTTGTGCCTTGGAACAAGGTACTAGCTGGGACAGATATCTACCTCTGGTGGAGTTCTCGTACAATAACAGTTTTCATGCCAGTCTGGGCATGGCACCATATGAGGCTTTGTATGGCCGGCGGTGCAGAACTCCAGTGTGTTGGACAGAGGTAGAAGAAAGACAGCTTCTTGGACCTGAGATGGTTCAAGAGACTTCTGAGCAGATCAGGATGATCAGAGACAAGCTGATGAAAGCTCAGAGTCGACAGAGATACTATTATGATCAGAAGCACAGACCCTTACAGTTTAAGGAGGGTGATCATGTGTTTCTGAGGCTATCTCCAGTGACGGGTGTAGGACGAGCTTTAGGTGTGAGGAAGCTGAGTCCTAGATTCATTGGTCCTTATCAGATCCTTGAGAGGATAGGACCAGTGGCATACAGACTAGCTTTGCCTCCCTAGTTGTCAGGTTTGCATGATGTGTTCCACGTGTCTCAGTTGAGGAAGTATGTAGCTGTTTCCTCACACGTGGTGGAACCTGACACAGTTCAGATTAGAGAGAATCTGACGAGTCCTACACGACCTTTGAGGATTCTGGATAGAATGGAGAAGCAGATCCGCAGCAAGACGATTCCCATCGTCAAGGTACAATGGGACGGTCGAACACCTGAGGAAGCAACTTGGGAGCAGGAGCAGGAGCTGCTG
This sequence comes from Glycine tomentella, assembly GCA_007407185.1. Lineage (NCBI taxonomy): Eukaryota > Viridiplantae > Streptophyta > Magnoliopsida > Fabales > Fabaceae > Glycine > Glycine tomentella. The sequence continues at coordinate 23,123 of PYAF01001811.1, forward strand.
CAATTGTATCCCGAGTTGGCTAACAGGTATGATTCTGAATTTTGCGGACAAAATTCCTAAAAAGGAGGGGTGAATGTAAGTACCCTAACTCTGGCGCGGTTGGCGCCAGATCCCACGCTGATAGCGCCAGGGATCTTTGGAAGAAAACCCTGTTAAGGGTGTGGCACTGATGGCGCCAGGACTGGAGCTGATGGCGCCAGAGCCACTGGAACTTGACGCCCAGAGCGTCAGAGCCACGCGAGGGGCGCCAGAGGTTTTCCAGCCCGCGCGGATAGCGCCATAGGTGGCGCGGATGGCACGGGAAGTGGTCTGGAAAACCAAGTTTCACTGGAATTCCACGCGGTTAGTGCCAGGTGTGGCGCGGATAGCGCCAGAGGTCAGGGAAGGTATGGCGCGGATGGCGCCAGAGTGGCGCGGGTGGCGCCACAGGTTCTAGAAGCTGACGCTGGAGGCGCAGTGGTGGCGCCACATAAACCGCCATGGTGGTGCGGGTAGCGCCGGAGCTGGCACGGATCACGCCAGAGCTCGGGCAGGCAGAGTATTTAAGGGCAGTCACGTTTTGAAGAAGAAAAACTTCTTCTTCCTTCCTTTGCCCAGAACCTCCATTGGAGAGTGCTCCAAGCTTCCAAGGACCTTATTTTGTGACCTAAACACCTCCCTATGACCTAGTATCTTGAGAGAAACATTTAGAAAGCCTTAATCCTTCATCTGTTTTTGAAAAACCCCTTTGTGAGTGAGAAGTGGAAATCCCAGAGAATAACTCAGAGAACTTGAGTTTGGCGGAGACCCAAGGCGTGTTGAGGACACTAGAGCTCAAGGAAGCTGTCCTGAGGTCTTTCTTGGTCGCCACTGAGGTAAGAAACTCAAGTTTCTTCGGTTGATTTTGAATTTGGGATTCTCTGGATATTGTGACCCATACTAAGCTGGGGCTAGAGTTAGCCCAGGGTCCTATTGAGAAACTTGTTTAGAACTATCTAGTGATGAAGGATTAGCTTTCAGTTTTTGATTTGGTGAACTTTGAATTCTGGCTCTGTGATATGCATGTGTGGCTGTGGAAGGAGTCACTTATTGTTCTCTGGACATGCATGAGCCTTGATTGAGTTTGTGTTGAGCCTGAAAGGTTAATTGAACGGTGCCTTGGTTAAGGTTTAGACCGTTCCAATGATAATTGATTTATGGGCTATTGTGAGCCATAACTCAGGCATTTGCTGTACATTGAGTCTGTGGTGACTCAATTACTCTGAGTTCAGTTTGGATGGACCTTGTGTGGTCTGTGAGAAGCCTAGTGTGGGCTGAGATTGATTGAACCCTAGGATAGGGGAATTCTGAATATGATATGTTTTTGTGTTTGAATGTCTGTGAACTGGTTTTGATATAAATCCGTATGCATTGATTAGGGCGTGAGATTGAAACTGTTGATAGCGGGAGCCACAGACCAGGGAAAGAACGGCAGAGTGACACTTTGCCAGGTAAGTTCTGAGTCCCTGGGGATTGATTCCCACTTGGTTGCACACCACACTCCGGGGGAGTGATGGTCATATTCAGAATGCATGCATTGGTTGTTGCATATATTACTCTGTGTGCGTTTGTGCCTGGTTGTGCCATGTGTTGGGGCATCGAGTGAATCTCTGCCCAGGGCATTGAGTGAATCTTTGCCAGATGTTGAGGGCATTGAGTGAATCTCTGCCACATGATGAGGGCATTGAGTGAATCTCTGCCATGTATTGAAGGCATTGAGTGAATCTCTGCCATGGATGTGAAATAGACTTGATATGTATGCTTATCTGATGTTTGTATTGTGAATTGTGGGCCAGGGTGGGAATGATTTCCCAAGGACCCTGAGCTTACTGAGATATGTATCTCACCCCGTGTGGGGATTTGTGATTTCAGGTGACTCTTCAGATAGAAGAGAGCAGTCTCAGGGCAGGAGGCCCGAGTAGAGACATTTTTGCAGTATTGATTTTGTTTATGTTTTGTACCCTAGACAAGGGCTGTGTAGTTCTGTATCCCCTCGATGAGGGCAGTTATTCTTTTGTATCACCACGGTGTGGTGTGGACACTGATGTATATGTATGTACAGAACTATTAATGATATGATATGAAATTCCTACTGAGTATATTGTGCCTGTCTATTTATATGTTTATGGTTATGTATGAGAAACTGGATCAGCAGGGGCTTATGTTATGTGCCTTATCTAAATGTTGCTTGGTATTTTGGATTCCATACATAATGAATCAAGAAAAACAATTCTATGCTTCCGCTGAATAATATTTAGTGTTAATGAGACGCTTATCTAATATTGTTAATGATAACACACCGGAGGCCTACGGGGTGTTACAGGATGAATCTTCCAAAATGTGAATAACACCCTATATATTTACACAAAATATAAAACAACTAGGTTTAGGGCAAATTAATCAACAAATTTACTAAAATCAAAATATAAGTGCCAGCATTATAATCTCGAAAGTAGCTAAAATATGGCACTTATGAATGACCACTTGTTTTGATTCTACTCTCATGCCTAAACTGAATTCAGTTGTTAGAAGCAAATTTTGCAATTATTATACATCATTTTCGTGAATCATCAAATTCCTTTGAGGATTCTGAACTTATGCAAAAGAAAAATAATCAAAGTGCAGCCCAAAAAGTTTGTGATTTGTGACTGGAAAAACAATCAAAGTGCAACCAAGAAATTATTAAATTGGTGGCTGGAAAATTGCAAAGAAAAACAGAATTTAGAAGCAAAGAAAGTTACAAAAGTTACAAGTTCCAAATTTCCTTTGAACCCCAAAATTAAGTGAACTTGTATGACATGCAAATTTGATGAAATTTGGCTTCTAGCAATTAAATTTACTTGGCATATCCTCCTTGTGCAGTTTGGTACAGCCCATAGTATTCCTTGAGTTGTGCTTTTCTAAAATTTATGCTTTTGTTGCTTGTCTCTTAAAAATTCCAAGGTTTTGTCTTAGAGTTTTCTTGTTCTTGGACTCTTGAGTCTAGCCTAGAATTGTTTCCTATTTCACTATAGTAAAGAAGTTTGATTAGATTAGAAGTTTTTTCTGAATAACTATAGAGAGGAAAAATAGTGGAAAAAGGCAAGAAAGAAAATTATAGAAAATGCCTAGATAAAGTGTGCAAACATGAGTGTGAGTGGCAAACACTTAGAGAGTGATGAGAATTTTCTTATATACTTGTATTTTTCCTAACCATTTCTTTTGAAGGATGAGCTCAATAGGAGATGAGGCTTTGTCACCTAGGACCTTTAGGTTGATGAAAGCCATGACAAAACAAATGGAGGACTTGAAAACCAAAATGGATGCAAGATTTGAAGAGTTACAAAAGAAGACTCAAAGAAGGAGTAGTTCAAATGGTAGTGTGGATGGAGAGGCTCATGGTAGTAGGAGGGTGAGTGAGTATGCTTCCTCTCATGGAGGAAATCATGAATATGAGAGAAAATAATAATAGAAGAGAAAATAATAGGAGACACAATCATAGAAGGCAAAATAGAGACGAGGAAGATTGGAGGAGAGAAGAGAGAGAGATGGGAGGAATGGAGGATTGAGTGGAGTGAAAATAAAAATTTCAAAATTCTATGGTGATAATAATCCCGAAGTTTACTTTGGGTGGGAGATGAAAGCAGAACAAATTTTCTCATGCCAACAATTTGATGAAGAAAAGAAAGTGATTCTAGAAACTCTAGAATTTGGTGGCTATGCTTTGGTGTGGTGGAACCAAATTCTAATGGACATAGAGAGGTTGAGGAGAATACATGGCTGGAATGACTTGAAGAGATGCTTGAGAGAAATATTTGTTCCCACTTACTATGCAAGAGAAGTCCACAACAAGCTACAAAGACATTTCCAAGGCTACAAGAGTGTTGATGACTACTATAAAGAGATGAAATTGATGATGATGAGGGATAGAATGGTGGAGGTCCAAGAATCAACCATGGCTAGGTTCTTTCATGGCTTGAATAGAGATGTTCAATATGTGATGGCGCTACATTCTTATGCAACAATTGAGGAGCTAGTCCAAAGGGTGGAGCAACAACTAAAAAAGAGAAAAGCTTCCAAAACCAACAATGGGGCTGCAACTTCCTGTAGGAAGGACAAGCCTAGAAGGGAGTTTTCTCAAGTGAAAAATAAAGAAGAAGCAAAAAAATTAGTGATCCAACTCCAACAAGATCAAGCAATATCAAGTGTTTTAGGTGCCTTGGTACGGGTCACATTGCTTCCTAATGTCCCAACAAGAGAACTATGATTTTGTTTGAGGATGGATCCATCAAGAGTGAGTCTTCAAGTGACTCAAATAGTTCTTCAAGTGATGAAGAAGAAGAACTCACACTTGCGGAGGCCGAGGAGGGTGACCTCTTGATGGTAAGGAGAATGTTGAGCAATTTTTGCTTAGAAAAAAAGGAAAATCAAAGAGAAAATATTTTTCACACAAGGTCTTTAGTTGAAAAGAAAGTGTGCTCACTTATCATTGATGGAGATAGCTTCACCAATGTGGCTAGTACAAGACTTGTGGAGAAATTACACTTGCCAACCAAAAAGCATCCAAGTCCATACAACCTACAATAGCTTAGTGAAAGTGGACAAGTGATGGTAAATTCTCAAGTGCTCATTCCTTTTTCTATTAATGCTTATAATGATAAGGTTCTTTGTGATATTGTACCTATGGAGGCTGGTCATATCCTTCTTGGTAGGCCATGACAATATGATATAAAAGTCACAATGGCATGAAGAATACTTTTAAGTTTGAGCACTTAGGCAAGAAAATTATTTTGAGGCCTTTGACTCCTATACAAGTGTGTGAGGATCAAGTGAGAATGAAAGAGAAAAAAATTCAACAATTGAAAAGAAATACTACACTTGATAAAGGCAGAATAGTGAGATATCCAAGAGAAACACTAGTGAGAAGAAAAGAAAAGTGAAAGAAATTGAGAGCAACAAAATTCATGAGATTAAAGAGAGTTTGTTCTTAAGAGGAAAAAATGTTAAAAGAGTGTTATTAGCAAGAAAACCTCTTCATTATATGCTTCATAAATCTCTTTACTTACATGTTGAAAAAGAAAAGAATCTAGGTGTTCCTAAAAGCTTTTTGAAAGAACTCTTCATGAGGGAAACTCATGAGAACAATTTGGTGGGACACTTTAGTGTAGGTAAAACTTTGACTAATTTACATAAACATTTCTTTTGGCCAAAAATGACGCATAATTTGCATAAGCTTGTATCTCAATGTATTACTTGTCATAAAGCTAAATCTAGATTAATGCCTCATGGTTTGTCTACACCTTTGCCTATTCCTAACTCCCTTTGGGTTGATATTTTTATGGTTTTTGTGCATGATCTTCCAAGATCCAAGAGGGGAAATGATTCTATTTTTGTTTTTGTTGATAGGTCTTAAAGATGGCACATTTCAATCTATTCTTCAAGGGCAATTTGTGGACTTGGTGGGAGTGTCTACCTCATATTGAGTTTGATTACAATAGAGTAGTTCACAAGACTACTTCCTTATCTCCTTTTCAAATTGTTAATGTCTTTAATCCTTTAACTCCTCTTGATTTATTGTCATTACCTAACACTTCTTTTATGATTAATTATGATGCTTTGTCTAATGCTTCTTTTATTATGAAAATGCATGAACAAGTGAAGGCCCATGTGGAGAGGATCAACAACAATGCTTAAAAACTTAAGTTGCCTAGTGAGTATGGTGTGAGTAATACTTTTAAGGTTTGTGAACTTTCTTTGTATGATGTAGGTACAAGTGAGGAAGCAAACTTAAGGTCAAGTTCTTTTAAAGAAGGAGGGAATGATGGAGGTCCATTGCAAGCTAAAGGTCTAGAAGGAGAGCTTGAAGCACTTCCTTTGGTGAGCTTTAAAGGATCCATGACAAGAGCTAGAACCCAAGCACTTCCAGACCACATCAAGGCTAACTTGGACAAGCAAGAGGAAACACACCAACTCAAGGATACCAAGGGCTGAGTTTTGATGTCTCAAGTCCAATTTAAATCCATAAGTTCCAGAACTTGTTAGAAGCAAAAGTAGAAACAAAAAAAAGATTTTTTAGTGAAATTGTGTAAAGAGGTGAAGGTGCACTTGTGTGTAATTTGTGTAGCAACTTAGTAAGCTTTTTGGCTGCACTTAGAACTTAAAATTACTGCACCATTACATGAATTTAGGACAACCAAGGGTCACTTAGGGAAGCTTGTACCACAAGCTTAATTAAGCTTGCCTTAGGTTCCTTTAGTGTGCAGCACGAGCTTCATTTCAATTTGCATTTCCCTTGCATTTACCTTGTAATTTCGTGGGCTTTATTAGCTGCCCCAAAACTGAATGTAACTAACTTTGATATCATTTTATGCAATCTGAAAATTGTGAAGAGAGTTTCTCTATTGTTCTTGTGCAAGAACTTTCTTGTTTCTTATCAATGGCTTCAAGCTATTGTCACAATTCTTGTAACGACCCGACTCATTGCTATGATATCACTAACTCTAGATCATGCAATTTCAATTTTTAATGAAAACTCAATTAATTTGATTATGAAAATGGTAGTAACTTTTTTGCGATAATACAAGTATCATACACACGATGCAATTGCATAATTGAATATATATATATATATATATATATATATATATACGCATATCTTAAACCAATACATATCATTTATATCAATCTTAATTTAGTTTTAACTAAAAGCACTTATTCCCCAAATTTACATGTCCAATAAAAAGAATCAAGGGACTAACTAAGGAAGAGTTGATTAACAAAACATAACTCTTTCCAAAAAGAATTCCAACATCATCACGTCGGCTTGGCGGCTCCAACCAAAAAGAATATTCCTCTGAAGTCACCTAATGCTGCTCATCTGCTCACACGAACGAAAGTTCGCAATCATCATAGGTACCAATCACATGGTACAACAAATACAAGGGTGAGTTTATTATACGTATACAACAAGCATCAAACGACAATGATTAGAAAGAAATCCATAATGACAGCCACAATCATCCTCAATAATCCATCAATTCAATACACACTCAACAAACAAGTCATCCACTATATTTCACAAATCAAAACAATCATGCTTAGAATGGTTTATGCACCTGACCAATCTCTTAGAATGCAATGTGGGATCATCCTTATCAAAATAGCCTCTCTAGGAAAATGATGTAGTAGCTCGTCGAGGTCACCATGTCGAGCACAGGTCACTCCCCCCATGGTGATCATCCCTAAGTCTCAAGGGAGTTCTAAACAGAGTGATTGCCCCCTATTACCCCCGATACTTACTGCCATCATTCTATTTCCATCCATGAAATTATGAAGTATAAAACATGGGCACCATCAATGCACTGACCATGGATAGATAGGGACTGGAATTTTAAACAATCCCTTTGTATCTTGGGGTGCTTAAAATTCGTAAACCCTCCTTGGCAAGGTTATCCAGTCATGCACCCCCATGTACATACACAACATCACCGATGCACTGACCATGGATAGCTAGGGGCTAGAATTTTAAATAATCCATTTCTCTACTGGGATGCTTAAAATTCGTAAACCCTTCCTCACAAGGATATCCAACCGATCACTACACCCCACGTGGACATACACAGCATACAACCATGGGCACCATCAATGCATGACCTGACTAGGAACACATCCTTCCTTGCAAGGGTAACCAGTCATGCACCCCAATGGATATCCGTTTGTATCCACATCACACAATGACATTGTCCACATCAACATTATCTCTCATCAATGTAATTATCAACATCAACAATGTCATTATCAACATCAACACCATGTCACCTCAATGTCATCAACAACATCAACATCATTTTATTTCAATATTATCATCATGAACATGAATATCATCTCATTTTACCATCATCAACCACATCAACATTTTCTCATTTCAACATCATCAATTACATTAATATTATCTCAATCTCAATATCATCAATGACATCACAAACAATCGCATTTATACATAATATATATGCCTGAGATTCATATTCCCCAGGTCTTCAGACAACCCAAATTTCATAGATTCACAATTCATCATACCACAAGACTGATATTTTTAGGAAAATTCTAAATTAAAGAGGAGGACTACAATATATAAAACATACTTATATGCCCATTATAAAATTTTGGTCAGATTCTCCTCTATAATTAAGACTTTTCCCAAAAATCCAATCATTACAATAACAATATCACTCACAGTTTTATCCATCAACAAGTCAATTCATCGCATTCCATTAGTTTAAAACATAATATTTCTTGAAAACCAAGCACACAACAGGGACAGACAGATATCCTCATAGTTGGGCTCCCTAGCCCTCAACTATGATATCAAAACTATAACCAAATAATAAACTCCCCTTACCTAACTAGGAGTTCGCCCTGTTACAACCTAGCGGTGTTGTTTCGCGATCCTTCGAATACGCGTGCTTGTCTGAACGCATAGCTCTATATACCAAATCAAAGGTAATTTAGTATAGATTTCAAAGGCAAGGTTAAAATTAACATTTGGGGTTAAATACCCACTCAAATTCAAAAGGGGCTAAAAACGTGTTTTGGAAGTCAACATCGAAAGACGTCATTTTGAAATTCCGATCACACCAATGTTACCAGGGCTCAACAAAGATCACATAAATGACATATATTTCATAAAAAGGAGACTTTACAACATCTCATTTTCAAAGGGTTTTCAAAGGAAGTGGTAAAACTCCCACAACGGTACCGAAAACGCAAGAGACACAAAAGAAGCTTAAACCAGCTAGGAGAAGACAAAGGAAACTAAGGTTACCTCAAAGAAACCAAGAAAGAAGGATTGGAGGGTCTGTTATCTACCGAATCTTCGAGTTGAGTTTCGAAGATTCTGCTTCGATTAAAGGGTTCCTCTCTATGCGGTGGTCCAACGGTAACCGGCGGTGGCTCGTGGTGGTCACTGGTGGCTATGGGTGGTGGAGGAGGATGGTGGGAGGTTGGGGGAAGGTGTGAGGAAGAAGAAAGCCTCCATTTTCATGATTTTCACTGCTAGTATATACTTAAAACTGACTTGACTCGCCCAGGTGAGCCAAAATGCCTACCAAAATTAGCCTGGGCAAGTTGAACAAATTTTAAAATTTCTTTTTCTGTGAAACGTTACATATGTGGGTTAGGATCCTATTATAAAATTTGAAGGTGATTCAATGGTTAACCAATGCAGAATGGTGATTTTACTAAAACAGGTTTTGGGTCAAACTCAAAATCACACAATTTCAACGCAGCTCAAACAAACTCCACATAACTTAACATCCACACTAAGCGATTGCACGAGGATAATTTATACAACAACTCAACTAGTCTAAATCAATCAAATAATCAAACAACACAACAAATACACCAAATATCTATTTTCAGTTATCGAAATTTCAGGGTGTTACAATTCTTCCTAGACTTATTGGAAAGTTTTTCCATGGTACCTTCCATTCTTCATCCCTTACCTTTTCTATCTTCCATTGCTGAATTTAAAAGCTTACAAACAGCCCCATCTTCACGTGAAGGCTGGACAGATTTGTGTCCTTGAGAAAAGCTTGAAGTTTGAGTTTCAATGCAAGCTAGATTTGGAAAATTAATGGCTAATGGGTTCAGCCATACACCAATTAGGCACATGGAACCTTCTAGCATAGCACTTATGAGAAGTGTGACCTTTCTTCATGCAGTAATTGCAAGTTACAGATTTTGATGCTTTTTCAAAATGAGTCATTTGATTACTCTTTGTTTTTGAAAAGCCTATTTGATTCTTTTGTTTTTGTGGTACAAACTTGGTTTTTCCAAAAGGGGTTGCTCTATGTTTGTAGCCCAATCTAGAAGTATCTCCAATATATTTTTGTACACTTAGCATTTGATTTAAACTACATTTTTCTCTATAAAGCCTTTTCAACAGATTAAACAAATAAGAATTTTCAGAAAGCAATAACATATACTTTTCACCTTGACTCATTTTGAAGTCATTAAACTCTTCTTGTAAAGCTTTGCATTTATCTACATTTGAAGAGGAAGAAGTGCACACACACTCATTGGCCTTGTAGCTTGAAAGAAGTTTTTCATTTTCTTCTTTCAACTTACAAAGTTCAACTTGTTGTTTAGCAAGTTTAGTGGTATGCCATTTAAGGTTACCTTTTAGCTTATTGTTGGACATTGCATGCTTTTGAGCCTCTTCATGCATATCATGGAAAACATCAACAAGTTTATCAAATTCAGGATTTACTTTTGTTTCAGCACTTAAGAGTTCTTCATCTTCATCAACTATTGATGTTAGACATACATTTGGTTCTTCAGCTTCACTTGCTGATTCAGAAGTTGTTGAGGCATTGTCTTCCCATGCTATGTAGGCTTTCTTTGGCTTTCCTTCTTTCTATGCCTTCTTTTCTCCTGATTGCTTCTTTAAGAAAATAGGACATTCAAATTTAATGTGGCCTTGCTTACCACATTCGAAGCAGGTGAAGTTGGTGTTGTTGTTGGTGTCACTCTTTTTGTTGTTGTCATTGTTGAACTTTGCAAACTTTCTGTTCTTGTTCTTTCTCATGAACTTGCTGAATCTTTTGACTATTAGGTTCAGATTCTCATCACCATCTTCTTCACTTGAGTTCTCTTCTTTTTCCACATTATAGGATGTAACTTTCAAGGCTATACTTTTGTCTTTTTTATCTGCATCTTTTGCATGTGTTAGTTGAGACATTTCTAATTCATACTCAAGAAGCTTACCAAATAATGCAGCCATAGACATCTTGGATAGATCTTTTGATTCCTTGATTGTTGTCACCTTTGGTTGCCATGGTCTTGTTAGACACTTCAAGATTTTGATGTTTAACTCTTCAACATCAAATATCTTCTCAAAACTAAGAAGATGATTTACAATGTGAATGAATCGTGTTTGGAGCTGAGATATGTTTTCTATGGTGTTCATCTTGAACATTTCATACTCATGAATCAAGGCATGCTTCCTTGATCTTATGACTTCATCTGTCCCTTCATGAGTGACTTCCAACATCTCCCACATTTCCTTTGCACTTTTGCACCTAAAAGTTCTAAAGAATTCGTCAGAAGAAAGTGCAGAAGTAATCATGTTCTTAGCTTTAAAATCATATTGAACAACTTTCTTTTTTGCATCTGTCATCTTATTGCATTCTTTGGGAATCATATCATTACCAACAGTTTTGATATGAACCAAATGAACTTTTTCTATTGCACTCGATGCACCAGGGTCATTTGATTGGATGAATATTTGCATTCTATTTTTCCAAAAACTGAAATGCTCTCCTTTAAACATCGGAGGACGATTGAGGGAGGCACCCTCTTTGAAGGTAATCTGTATGGTATTCATTTTCTTTTTTAAAAAAGACAGTGATCTTGAATAACACTCAAGAACCTGCTCTTGATACCAATTGAAAACAATATGAACACACACAATAATAAAGATGGGGGTGAATTAGTTAATACTTAGCCTTTTAAAAAACTTTAAAGAATCAAAGTTATAAGATTGTATCACAATTTAACCAAGAATGCTTCAATCAATCAAACCACTCATCTCAAGAAAGCAATTACTAAAACCTTCACTTGTTGAGTAATAAAGATTTCACCAAAGAATCACAGATTAAGATAGCTAGAAGAGATTAAAGAAAGTAATTAACACAAGAACTTATATTGGTTCACTTTTCAACAAGAGAAGCTGTATCCAGTTTCTTCTAACCAAAACTTGATTAGAATTCCACTATTCACAAAATTCAGTTGTTACAAGCTTACAACATTCACCCTTAATCAACCCTAGATTAAGAACAAAAATCTAAAATCCTTTTAAACTCCTAGTGACCAAGACTAAGAGAAACCCTTCTCTACTCTTCCTTCTAGAGAACACTACTCTAGAAAAGCTTTCAGAAACTTTTGTAATAGCAACTAACAATTAGAAAATTCTAAAATGAATTTACAAGCAAATTTAATGGAGAGAGACAACCTGATGATCCAATGAATATGAATGAATATGGTTTACCAATTAGGTTTGAAATGAAAACAAGTTTTAGAGCTTCCTTTCCAAATACTTTTTTAATATCTTGCCCAAGAAGAAATCTATCAATGCAACATGAAGATTTAGAATTTGTGGGACAAGAACTTTAGAACTTAGAATATCCTTTCTCACTTCTGAAGGCTTTTGAAAACTTATGAAAATTCGCAATGTAATGATCTGTATTTTTCAAAAGACCCAACAACTATTTATAATAAATTGTTGTAACTGAATGTAATCGATTAATTCGTCAATGTAATCGATTAAAAATAAATTGAGTCAATTAAAATGTTCTTGAACTTTCTGGAAAAGATATATGAGCAAAGTAATCGATCAAATCACCATGTAATCGATCAACACGGACAATATTGTTTTCCAAAATGTGTCAAGTAATCGATTACCATAAATCGTAATCGATTATCACAGGAAGACATTTTTAGGACTTTGTGAAGTGTAATCGATTAAAGTGTTCTTGAATCTTTCTAGAAAAGATTCATGAGCAATGTAATCGATTAATTCACTATGTAATCGATTATCATAGCAAGTCATGTTTCAAAAATAAGCCAAGTAATCGATTACCACCATATCGTAATCGAATATCATAGGAAGACTTCAACTGTGATTTGTGAAGAGTAATCAATAAATGATTTCTTCAAAGCTTAAATAAATACATTACCATTAGTTGGTAATCGATTAAAGCAGTACAAAATTGTTTTTTCCAAAACAAGCTTTGAAAACTTTGGCTTTTTCAATGCAATCATGAATACTTTAAAATCTTGTTCACAAAACATATGCCTTTTGTAAAACCATGAATGCAAGCCAATGAATGATGTTTATGCAAATGAAAAGGATCATAGGATGAAACTTCAATTGAATGGCATGTAAAAGCTAAAACTTTTCCTTGAGTAAGCTCCTCAGCAACTTGATCCTCTTCAAGCTCCCCCTCTTTCTAACAAAAAGGTCATTTGATTCCAATAAAAATTGTTGATAATGAAATGACTCCCAAAGAATGGGATGAGATGACAAATGCAGAAAAGAGAGTAGTTCAATACGATTTCAAAGCAAAGAATATGATAACTTCTGCATTATCATCTGTTGAATTTTTCAGGACTGATAGGTGTAAGAGGGCGAAGGTGATGTGGGAAATGTTGGAAATTACTCATGAAGGTACAAATGAAGTTAAAAGATCAAGGAAGCATGCCTTGATTCATGAGTATGAGATATTCAAGATGAACGCAACTGAAAACATATCTCAACTCCAAACAAGATTCATTCACATTATAAATCATCTTCTTGGTCTTGGAAAAATATTTGATGCTGAAGAATTAAACATCAAGATCTTGAAATTCCTAACAAGTCAATGGCAACTAAAGGTTACAACAATCAAGGAGTCTAAAGATCTATCAAAGATGTCTATGGCTGCACTATTTGGTAAGCTACTTGAGTATGAATTAGAAATGTCTCAATTAATACATGCAAAAGATGTAGACAAGAAAAAAATGAGTATTGCCTTGTAAGCTGCATCCTCAAATGTGGCAAAAGAAGAAGAGTCAAGTGAAGATGAAGGTGATGAGAATCTAAACGTAATAGTCAAAAGATTCAGCAAATTCATGAAGAAAAACAAGAACAGAAAGTTCATAAAGTTCAACAAAATGAGTGGCAACAACAACAACAACACCAACTACAACTACTTTAAATGTGGTAAGCAAGGCCATATTAAATATGAATGTCCTATATTTTTAAAGAAGCGATTAGGTGAGAAGAAAGCAAAGAAAGAAGAAAAACCAAAGAAAGCCTACATTGCATGGGAAGAAAATGCATCAACAACTTCTGAATCTTCTAGTGAGAATAAAGAAGCAAATGTATGTCTAACATCAACAATTGGTGAAGATGAAGAATTCTCAAGCGGTGAATCAGAAGTAAATCCTAAACCTGATAAACTTATTGATGCTTTTAATGATATGCATGAGGAGGCTAAAAAACTTGCAATTTCCAACAATAAGCTAAAAGGTAACCTTAAATGGCATACCACTCAACTTGCTTAAATGCAAGTTGAACTTTATAACTTGAAAGAAGAGAATGAGAAACTTGTTTCAAGCTACAAAGCTAATAGGTGTGCGTGTGCCTCTTCTTTATCAAATGTAGATAAATGCAAAGCTTTACAAAAAGAGTTTGATGATTTCAAAAGGAATCAATCTGAAAAATATATGTTGCTGCTTTCAAAAAATTCTTACTTGGTTGATCTTTTGAAAAGGCTTTATAGAGGAAAATGCAGTTTAGATCAAATGCTAAGTGTACAAAAGTATGCTGGAGATACATTTGGATTGGGTTACAAACATAGAACAAAACCTTTTGGAAATACCAAGTTTGTACCTCCAAAACAGATGAATCAAATAGGTTTTTCAAAAACAAAGCATACCCAAATGACTCATTTTGAAAGATCATCAAAATCTGTACCTTGCAATTACTGCATGAAGAAAGGTCACACATCTCATAAGTGTTATGCTAGAAGGTTCTATGTGCCTAATGGAGACTGCATTTAGGTTAACCCCTTGTTAGGATATTTTCCACGACAAGCGTACCATTCTATCGTTGTAAGTTTCGAATTTATAAGATCATCTCCACAGGGACTTGAGCTTACTCAGTTAATCCAGATAGAAGTAAACAGTTCAATAGTTATGTACAAGTAGGTCGAACAGATTTTTATTAGGTGATGCAAGTAAAGTAAAATAACTAAACTTAACGAAAAATGAAAATATTTATGAGAAAGTGGGATTGGATTTCATCATTCTTAACATTCTATATTTAATTATTATTTACCACGCATAAATAATCGTCTATTCTTATTGATGCACACTAAGTTACCTTGAATCGATCCCTCGCATTCAAGTTCTAAGGATATTTTATCGCATATCGATCCCTCGCATATTTAAGTAAATACCCCAGCGTTAAGAACTATAATCGTGTGCTTTTATGCAATCAAAATGTTATACGCTATTCCTAGCAAAGTAACGTAATGAGTAAATTCATTCAGTTCAAACCCTAAGATTACTTTCCAGTCTCACTTAGGATTTAAGTTCGTGATACTAGTGATCAAGTAGGATCAAGCATTAAGCGCAGAATGAAACTACCAATAAGAAATAGAACGATTCATGCATGAATATTAAAAGAAGTATAGGGTTAAGAAGATTACATCCAACCTCTAAGAAGTTAGCCAAGCATGGAGAGAACCTCCTCTCGGAAAGAGTTGCTGAACGTTACCATCCTCGCTTCTCTCCGGCAGAGTTTCCACGCTAATCCTCACTTCTCTCACTATCTTAACCTACTTAATACTAATATTTAAGAGCCTAACACCTAAGAACAAGCCCTAAGCAAGTAGGGGAGAAAAAAACCCTCCAAAAGGCATGCCATTTCCTTCCAATCCGTGGCCTATTTATAGGATTTGTGCACCAGCCAGCTTCACTAGCCCAGGTGGATGTTTTTGCCTATGGGAGCTCGCCTGGGCGAGCTAATATCATCTTCTAGGGACTTGGAGCTCGCCTGGGCGACCAAATAACACTATGGATGGTGGCCTGGGCGAGCTAATGACTTAATCATGAAGAATTCTTTGGGCTTTGTGGTTTCTGGGCCTGATTTTCTTGTGGAACTTCCCATGCTTGATATGTACACCTTCCTTGCTTGCTTTGATCTTTCGGAAGCCTCGGAAATCCATGGAATCTATCAAATACACAACATGATTTGGATTAATCTTCCGAAACACTTTAAACACAATTATAAGGTGCTAATTAACTAGGTTTAGGGAAATTTATAAGCTAAATGAAAGAAATCAAAAGATAAGTGCCAATATTTTAAACACGAAGTTAACTGAAATATGGCACTTATCACCCCTACACACCTAACCTTAATTGGGTACCTTTCTTTTCTAGTTAATTTGATTGTTGTAGGTGTGTCTTAGAGCTAAATCATCATTATGGTACTTAGACAGTGGATGCTCTAGACACATGACGGGTGACAAGTCCATGCTCAAAACTGACTTTAAAGGATGGACACTTATGGAGACAACAATAAAGGCAAAATAATAGGAGAAGACAATATAGGAGACAACTTTAAAACCAAGATAAGAAATGTACTCTTTGTGGAAGGTTTAAAGCACAATCTTCTAAGCATAAATCAACTATGTGATAAAGGATTAATGGTATCCTTTAATAATAATTGTTGCTTGATATGTGATGGTCAATCTGGTGAGGTGATCCATGTGGGAAAAAGAAAGGGTAACATCTATTTACTCTCTATAGAACATGCATTCATCCATAATATTAATTTCCTTGTTAGTAAAATTGATGAATCATGGTTGTGGCATAGGAGAGTTAGTCACATTAACATGCATTACATGAACAAGCTTATTAGAAAAGACTTAGTCATTGGTTTACCTAAACTTAAGTTTGAAAAGGACAAACTATGTGATGTTTGTCAAAAGGAGAAACAATTTTCAAAATAAAAACTTTGTTTCCACCTCAAGACCCCTTGAATTGCTTCACATGGATTTTTCAGCTCCAAGAACACCTTAGCAAAATGGTGTTGTGGAGAGGAAAAATAGATCTATTAAAGAAGGAGCAAGAACTCTTCTTAATGAGACAAATTTGCCAAAAAAATTTTGGGATGATGCTGTAAGTACAATTTGCTACACTTTGAATAGATTACTCATAAGGCCTATTTTAAAGAAAATTCCTTATGAACTATACAAAGGTGGAAAACCCAACATTTCTCACCTAATTGTTGTTGTCCATTGAGTATTCTCTGATTGATTTTGAATTTTGATGTTGATGGACAAGGAAAATGT
Source organism: Glycine tomentella (assembly GCA_007407185.1). Taxonomy (NCBI): domain Eukaryota; kingdom Viridiplantae; phylum Streptophyta; class Magnoliopsida; order Fabales; family Fabaceae; genus Glycine; species Glycine tomentella. Next base: position 40,018 of record PYAF01001811.1, read on the forward strand.
GGTGTGTTTAGTGAGTTCTGCTGATACCCATAACATGTTTGACAAATTGCCTGTGTGGGAATTCATTCATTTTTCTTAGTTGGGCTTCCAACAAACTCTACTTTAGCATGGGGTTGCACTTAATATGATTTGATTGAACTGAACCCTACTCATTTGATTGATATTTTGAATGCTGAGTGGGTAAAGCACATTGACTGATAGTAGTTATATGTTGTGCCTGGAATGTATTATATCATGTCCTAAATGCTTGAACGATGCATCACTTGAATCCATGGTTTATGTTGTGACAGTGCTTGCATGAAATATTTGACTTATAAGTTGTTGATGTACCAAGAAATGACACAAGCTTTAATATTTAATGCACATATCTGTTTTGATCTTGAACTAAAATTGTTTGAATTGTGTCATGATAGCTTAGGATTAAATGACTTATGGACATTCATTGGGCTAAATCTGGGAATCCAGATGGTGCCATTCATTTTTCTGTCATGTTATGCATATTATCTCCTAGTCCAGCTGGTGAACGAAAAGAACCTAAATCTGGGAATCCTAGGCACTGCGAAATTCTGAGCAGATTGCTTCCCAGAAAAATTATACATATACTTGTTTTGTAAAGAAACTGAACTGTGATATTCATTTATTGATCACTACTCCCTGATGCACAGTATTCCTGAATTAGTTGTTGATTGTCTACCTTGATCCACTGGAAAGAACAAATCTGGGAATTGAACCATTAAATCATGCATATATATGAATTTTCTTCTAAGTTTCAGGGAAAACAAATTGAAAAAGGTAAGAAGAAGAGCACTGCTGTAGGTGGCAGCAAGAGAGCCAGAGTTCATAATTTTGATGAGGCCAGATTCCGATCTGCTGCGTGCCAGGAACGCTTTGATACCTGGTACCTTCCCAAGAAAATTATTCCAGAAAAGAAAATCCTTTGGGAAGTGCTTCCAGAAGGGAACCCAGTGCGAGAAGTCATTCTCAGGCGACAGTGGCAGCGCTTAGTCAGTTTCCCCGAGCCTAGTTCCAGCACTATTTTAAAGGAATTTTTGGCTAATGTTAATCCAGACACAGTTGCACGTAGCAGACTCTCACGGGTGAAGGGTGTCCAAGTTTCCTTTGATGAGAAGGCAATTGAGCGCTTCTTGGACACCCGCTATGATCCTTTTGGAAGATGCGACTTCAGCCACTTCTATATGAGGATGCAGCCTCACTCTCTGACAAAGTTGTACAAGGATGACGTCCCTCAGCTTACTACCACCACTATCCGCAGGGCCATTACAGGACTTTACACAGCATGGAAGCCCAAGTCCGGCTTAGACTACATTCCAGAAAAGCTGAGGATACATGACTTAGTGGGGGATGCAGCTTTCTGGCATCAGTTCATCAACCACACAGTCATTCCTTCTACTAATATGACTGATGTGAATGTGGAGAGAGCCGCCCTGCTTTACACCCTCCGAGGTGAAGGTAACCTCTACATTTCTCACCTCCTTTCTAACCGTATTCTTCATATGATCCAGGATGCCAACAGCAAGTCAAGGCTAGCGCATTCGTCGTTGGTTCTGCACGTGTGTCGTCATGCGGTGTAGCAGTCTTAGACGACAAGCCCATGGACATCCCTATATCTTTACTCATGAGCCACAAGACCTATTTGGACGCCAAGAAGACAGCGGCTGATGAGCAAGTCCTCCGAGCTTCGCAGCTCCACCCTGAGGAGCTTGCAACCCGCAGCCCCAGAGATGCACCAGTACCAGCTGATCCTCAGCCAGCTCAGCCACCAGTGGATGCAGTACCACCAGCTTCAGCTCCTTCTTCCACCACTCTTGGACATGAACCTCTCTACACAGATTCTCCCACTTATGTGACTGTCCAGGAGTTCATCCGGACCCAGGTTGCTCAACAGACCAGCATGATTGGAGCCATTTGCAGACATTTAGGGATTCCACCTTCTGAGTACCAGCTCCCAGTTACACCACCAGCCACAAATATTCCTCCTGAACCCTCAGCTGCAGCAGATCCAGAGCCATCCATTCCAGAGCCCTCTCAGGCCACTGAGACTGAAACCATTGATGAGAGAGGAGCAAGAGAGGCGTGACCAGGACTCATTTTTATTGTTTTGTTTTGTTTTGTTTTTATGTTTTATTTTGATTCTGCACTTTAGACATTGATGAGTCACTATTTACCTATATTTCCTCATCCTTTTGTGCTCATTTTAATCCCTAATTTGGATTTAATCATTCATATTCCGCACAGTTTCTTAATTGGGCCGATATTTCAGATTTTATCGAATTTGGATTTTCGGAGCTTAATTAATCCAATTTCTATTTTCAGGGCAATTTAATAATTAATTGAGCTTGGAAT
>PYAF01001812.1:0-13255 GCA_007407185.1 Glycine tomentella
TTAAGTTATATGGTTTTTGATATATGAGTTGAGAAACTGGATCAGCATGAATTGTTTTGTATTTTACAGTTTTGTTATTCCATACATAATGAATCAAGAAAAGCGATTCGATGCTTCCGCTAAATACTATTTTATGTTTCTTACGCGCTAATCTGATATTATTAATGTTAACGCACCGGAGGCCTACGGGGTGTTACAGCAGCTTCCATTGGCAGCTGGTTCTTCTGTGTCCTACCACCAATGATGTTGTATGGTTTTGTTCATTGCGTAAAAAGCCTGATGTACACATCAAAGCTGCAGTTAATAAGTTACGTGTCGTGAACTTATATGACGCATATACAATATGATACCGTTAACTAGCAACTAACTAGCACACAATGTTTTTTCAAATGCAGTACAATGAAGACCTTTAACAGTACTTCTGGTTGCCAATCTATTCAAGCCCAAACAAACTGGATTGAAGTAAAGGTACGGCCATATAGCTGTACTGAAAAACTAATCGATTGTTGTTCAGAGTGTTTACCAATTTTTAACATTATCATGTATAACCCACTACCATTCTAGAGTAATGTCCAAAGTGGAGGATATGAGTGTGGCTACTATGTAATGAATTGGATGCGGAACATAGTAGGCGGCGGATTGAAGAATGATTGGAACATGGTATGTTCACAATTGTTTCAATTCTATGTTTATTTTTAAGTGTCATGATGGATGCTTGTGATGAACATCACTAACTGATTTGCATCAAAATTGTCTAGTTTTTTGGTGATAGATCAGCGTTAGACTTGGATACAATGACATCAATTCGGAAGAAATGGGCAGCATATTTGTTACAAGTTTGGCCGTTATGAATTACACACTTTTCCATTATTTGTTTATTTTCAAATGTTTAATTGCCTTTATTAGACTACATGTATTAAAACGATGTATGGATGTTGCTTTTCAGTGATAATTATGTAATTATCCGTCGCTTAAATCAACTGGCTTACTTTCCGTAATTGACTTCATGTGTAATTGCCTGTTTGTCATCTTTTATCTAATTATCTCCCATTACAAGAGGAGAGACCATTGATGATTAGCCTTTTTAGATAACTACCTCATTTTGTGAATATTTTATTTTCTTTGCTTTTTTACTTTACTCATTCCTCTTCTCGATATATCTAACAACAACAATATAAATATATATATAAGCGAGAGATGCATCGGTGGTAACCTAAACAACCTCCATGGCGAAGGTAACCTCTCTGTCTCTCTTTGTTTACAACTTTGTTTTCTTCACAATGTCACACTGCATCTATGCCATTTTTTAATCTTACTTAATTTTCTTCCTCAGAAGAGTTCCTCACTATGCTATAAGTTGATTTTATGCATTTTCCGTGTTTGTGTTCCTAGCCATATCCACACACGGATGAAGTATATGCTCAGATGGCACTTCAGCTGGTTCTTAATGTAAGTTAACTCTTTTAAACATCACTGCACACACACATTCACGTTAAACATGTTGTATATTGACGACTTACTCCTTCGCTTCTAGTTGCGGGGTATACTCGGTTCAGCAATAAAAGAAAACATGTCCTGTTTGCGAAGATAAAGATTGGAAATATGCTTTTTAGTTTTTGCACGAAATTTGGATAACATATTTCTGCATGTGCAGACCCATGGTTTCCAATTTCCAAATTATGATGGTTATTTTTATTTTTATTGAAGTTTGGTTTAATTTGTTAGTTGACTGCTGTGTGTGAGTATAAGATACACAGTATTAGATGTAGTATTGTAAATGAGAAGAGAGGGATCACACTTACTAGCCATAAAATCAAACTGAAGTACATTAGGTTGCAGCCTCTCAAACCATTGTCTTGGGGCTTGCTTGAGTCCATACACAAAGCTTTATTCAATTTGCAGACCATAGAAGAATTAGATTGTTGGAAACTAGGGGGTTGAGACATGTAGACAGTCTCATTAAGTAAGCCATTAAGAAAGTAATTATTGACATCTAGCTGAGCAAGATTCCACTGATCGGTTATGGCTAGAGGTAAAGCAAGCCGAATAGTGTCAGGTTTCGCTACTGGAGAAAAGGTTTCCGAAAAATCAAAGCCTTGAACTTGATTAAAACGTTTGCAACCAATCTAACCTTAAACTTATTGATTGAACCATCTGCATTTTCTTTGACCTTAAAAACCCATTTACAACCAATCGCTTTTCTGTTTGGTGGAAAAGGCACTAAATCCCAAGTGTGATTCTTCATCAATGCTTCATATTCTTGTTGCATGGCTGAAAGTCAATTTGGATCAGTCAAGGCCTGCTTCATATTTACATCTACTACCATCTAGTCATTTTTACATGTTTAGTTATTGAGATCATTGGCAATGATGCGACAAAATTATGATGTGACAACTGATCTGTAATGTTAGATGAAATATGGAGTTTGCTATCTTTAAAATCTTAGGTACATATTTGAAGATTTTAGACCTTTGGTGGACTGTCACATCAACTTGTCTTCTGTTTGTTATGATAATCTACTTTGTGCTGCTATTTTAATCTAACTTAATCTTGGTTTAAATTGTCAGCCTTCCATAACAACTAATGAGATTGATAGAGCAGATATAGATTTTTTTGGTTGAGTGGCTGTGACTTTTATAAAAATAATGAAACAAGAAAAGTTTCATCATTTTAAAAAAATTAGTCACTATGTCTCAACAAAGACTAAACTATATATTTTGATGCAATCCAGTGATGGAGAAAACGACCAACTAAACAAATAGCATTAATTTTGTGGTTTTGTGGCTTACTTTGATTGAACAGGCTATACCTCAGACTCATCGCCCAACAACTCAGTGCATGCACCAGATAATAATTGATGCTGGTGCTTATCCCTCACCCCTTGGCTATGGTGGATATCCAAAAAGCGTGTGCACATCAGTTAATGAGTGCATGTGCCATGGAATACCTGATTCTCGGCAGTTACAGGTTTTCTGAGCCTATATTGCGATTTCTAACTTTATCTTTGGCATGCATTTTGCTCACAACTGATGACAATGATCTCTTTTTGCAGAATGGTGATATTATTAACATTGATGTGACAGTCTACCTGGATGCATGTATGCTTCTCCCTTACTAAAATTTTATTTAGGCTTAAGTGGTCACAAGTGTCAGTGTTATTTGTACAATTATTTGAAGCTGTCTTATAAATTATTGTTTCATAATAATTCTCTTTTAGCCTTTTCTTGTCTATACCTTATAATGCATGCAGCTAGAATTTTTAGTTATTAGGGTGCCTCTTGTACCAGAAGCTGGTTTACAGCTTATTTCTATTATTTTCCTCCCATGCGAACATGCTTTAACAAGAAGGCAATACTCATTTGACTATGGTATGGATAGACATGCATTGGTGTTGCTGCTGAAAGCTAAAATAAGCAAGTCGTTGCTACTTTGTTGAATATCAATAAGTGACAGTGTTCAATTTTTTTACATGATTTATGCCATTATATTTTGTATCAACTTGTAATATTTTTCATCAGTTTTCCACTTAAAAATAATATATTTAAGGGAAATGATTGGTGAGTTGTTATGATAATTCAGTTGGACAAAAGCTTCTCTCTCCATTTTTTTTGGTCTTAACCCTCCGGTTCATCAGAAGAAAGAAGAAAGGTACCCTGACTAATCTGGAATTTGATCGAAAGGTTCTATCTCCATTTGAGAAAGCATAAATACGATATTATTTATAATCTGCTGAAAAACCAGCTGGATGCTAACGAAGTAGGAGTTTAATTTCTCATGATATTTTTTTAGGATTTCTCTCATAATGTATATTAAATTTGATTGTGTGAATTTATTTTATGATGCTCTGTCTGGTAGTTCCTTATTTTTTTTTTAAACAGATTAGCTGTGATATATTTTTATATTGTATTTTGGGTACAATGCTAGTTACTAATAGTCTCTCTAAGATATTTATTGCTTAGTGTTAATGACCAATCAAATTAATGCCCTTCTATATGCCATATTAGGGATATCATGGAGACACATCAAAGACATTTTTTTGTGGGGAAGTCAGTGATGAATTGAAAAATCTTGTTAAGGTAAATAATTGTCAGCTGATTATGGGTGAAAAGAAACTTCACTGTATGGTTAATTTGATTGTGGTAGTATGGGTTGTGCTCTATTGACCAAATATTACTATCTTTATTTACTTTTTTCATCACATTGAGCAATTTCAGTTGTTCAGATATTTACATTATTCATTGAGTAAATCCTTTATCTGTTGGAAGGTAACTGAAGAATGCCTGGAGAAGGGAATAGCTGCGTGCAAGGACGCTGCTCTCTTTAGGAAAATTGGAAAGAGATTCAGGTAATTTATTCTTTGCATTATAATGAAGAAAATGCCTACATGCTTGTAAATTTACTACTGCCGATATTTGTCATGTCTTGCATGTGAATCTTGGTTTACTTTCCTTTAATTTGTAAAACTAGTTCCAGTTTGCAATTGAATAAACCCATTAACATTGTACATATTATTAACTATTCTTCTTACATCTTGTGGTCCAATGGCTTTTGCAATATATCCAAAAGTGTTCACTGTAGCTCTAGATGAGCCTTCAATTGTTCCTAATGGCACTGCTGCATGACAACAGCAATTTCTGAAATGAGATCTGTTGTTTCCTGTCTCACATTTGCACTCTTGTTGTTCAATCGCCACTTCATAGTACCATAAATCTGAGGAAGGTATGGCTTCACTCTCTGCCCAAGTGAGTTTACGACTGCACCAAACCCATTAAGCATCACGTTAGCATCGTAACTGGTGTGTTCTTGGAAGGCATATAAAGAATACCATCAATCAGAAGGTCTTCCAGCCGTGCATCAATATCAGATGCCCCCAGGTTAGTAACCACCTTCTCAATAGTCTCCATAACCATACGCCTATAAGGTTCACTCTCATCTTTAACATCCTCAACAATTCTACCAACAATATCTGCAACACCAACTTTGTTAGCCACGTCTACAGTAGTCTCCACAAGTTGGTTATAGTTTCTTCTATCTAGAGCCATCCTCCTAACCCAGAAATTCTTGGAAAACTCAGGTAGGATATCATTTCTAATATATTCAGCTTCCACACCTTCAATGGTCACACACTGCTTGACCACTTTCAGAACGATTTTCTTCATTTTCTTCATCAGGTGACTGGAATTCACGAATCAGAATGAGCATAACTTCCTTAGTATAGTAACTGGCATACCGGGCTTCCATCAATGGAATAATAAACCCAATTGCCTTTAGAAATGCAGCCAACACCTTCCCACGGAGTTGCCTAATACCCTTCCACAGTGGCTTCAAAACAGAGTCAAAGCTTTCAATTCCATAAGGAGCAGCAGCCTCAGCAACAGCAGCAACAGACAATGCAGAGATCGTTCTCACCTTCTGATTCTCATCATTCAGACCATGCTCTACAATTTCCACAACAGATCTCAGATGTGGCAACACCGCACAACCATTTTACAGGTTGATCATGATAAGTTATTACTTATTAGCTCCCAACCTGTGTTTGAGGGAACTTGACATAATTACTGCTTATTTATATATTTTTTTCCCCATTTTACAAACTTCTCAGTATCATTCAAGAACTTTTGTGTATCTTCCTCTATAGCTGTTTTATGATATCAAGAAAAGTTGTTTGAAAATCAAGTTAAAAAACATCCATTTCATCAGTTCATGTCATTAGATATTAATATGTTGTGGATAAAATGTTCCTTCATATTTGGGTGTCAAGCTTAGGATTATTTTCCTGTGTACCTGTGTCACTGCAAATGTATTATCCATTGTTTGTTTATGCTGGACTAGTTCACTTCATGGATATTGTTCATCTACTTTACTGAACTCAACCTACTAAATGATTTGGGATTTAAATTACTTCTAATGATGTTGGATGCAAAACTAAATTAGTTAAATAAACTGGGGTTTGCTACATCAATCTCTATTTCCGTCCTTTTGAAAGATTGCCTAACTAAATCTACTCAGTCTGGTATGCACCATTATACTGATGGTGTTATATGTCATCATTCTTGTTTCCAGTTTGTGATTATGCTTCTGGACCTTGTGTCTTCAAGTATTTGGAAGAATGCTTTAGTTCAAATTATTTGAAGGCACATGCCTAATTTTGCTTTAAATAATTAAATTCATATAATATTAGGAACACGTAAATTGATTACTTAAAAGCTGGTCTCCTCTCCTGTTTATTCTTCAACTTGTCTTTTCTTTTCAATTTATTCTATCAAATTTTTTTTTAAAGTTTGTGCTCTAATGTGCAGAGTATATGCCTGGAGGAAGTCTGTATGATTACATGCGTGAAAATCATAATGTCTTGGACCTGTCTCAATTACTAAAAGTTGCAATTGATGTCTGCAAGGGTATGGAGTATTTGCATCAAAACAATATAATTCACAGAGATCTGAAGACGGCTAATTTGCTGATGGATACACACAATGTAAGAATTTATTGAAAGTTTGAAACTACTAATTTTCTACTCTATAACATCATCCTTACTAAAATGGGTGTTACCTTGTATAGAAGCATCATTAATGAATCAGATATTTGCTATTATCTTTGTTTGTGTGTATTTTTAACCTTCATTTCAGTTGTAATTGTGTGTATTTTTAACCTTCATTTCTTATATTGGCCTCTACAAATTTATTTTGCATTTTCTTGTTAAACATAAACCATGACAGATTCTCTTAGGAATCACTATAATTTATCTTCACAATCAAAGAATGAAAAAATATACATTTAAGCAAATTCATTTATTAATATAGAAGAGCTCTCTAATTTCTCTGAAAATATGTTAATCAGATTCCCTGGATCAAAGAAACCTTGCCATGTGGTCAGCACTCAGCACCAAAGTGAGAACATAAACACAATCCTATCTAATAATAATAAATAATAAATATATACACTAATATCTCCTTGGGATCCAGAATACATTATACTCAAGAAAGGGATGTAGTCCTTTGTTATGAATTTGTCCTCGTTACTCCTGCAAACTATTCCTGAAGATAATCAGAAGTTGCTCAAAACTCTCACCCTGGGTTCAGGAACAGGCCAAAATCCTTAATCCTAACAAAGTGTCATCTGGGTTCAGCAATTTCTGAATTAGCCAAGAAGGAGAAAATACGATGCTGTTTTACTAGCCCTTTAACAATTTCAGCTTTAATCATAATGCCCATGATAGTCATTTTACTTTCTCTCGCTTTTGTTCTGCCTAAACCTAATCTAGAACGAAAGGAAACAGGCAGAATGTTTTCTTTGGATTTCTCACCAGCACTAGGACGTAATTGCCATGTGTTATTTTTATTGTGTTCTAGTTTTACTTTAAGTATCTTACTGTTAATGGATTTTTTCACAAGGTTATAAATCATCAGCCCTATGATCAGAAAGCAGACGTATTCAGTTTTTCCATTGTACTATGGGAATTAGTGACGGCAAAGGTAAATAGCCTGAAATGGATTATAATATTGTATTGTCTTATCATATTCCTTTCCCGTTCCTTGAACTGTATGATTTTTTATATATCAAGGGAATTGCTATAAAAGTATTTATATTTTTTCATCTGGTATTTCAAGTACCATATGACACCATGACTCCACTACAAGCCGACTTGGGTGTGAGACAGGTTTGCTATTTATTTATCAATATGATTTGAATGTTAAGGCATACATAAATTATTGCTCTATTTGACAATTGACAGTCAACTATTGTTTGTAGCTTCAATATGTCTGACAAATAAAACTTGGTATAGGATTTTTTTTCAACAGAAATAATCATGCTACCTTAGTGAATGTATGCTTATGAGAGCATATTTGCAATAAAGGTTTATATTCATGTTATGGGAGTGTGTAAGTTGTAGTTCATAACTAGGATCGATCACTTTGTGTCTGACTCCGCTATACTGTACATCCTTCAGGGACTGCGGCCAGAACTTCCGAAGGATGGGCACCCTAAAGTATTAGAGTTGATGCAAAGATGTTGGGAAGCAATTCCAAGCCACCGTCCATCCTTTAATGAGATAACTGCTGAACTTGAAAATCTTTTGAAAGAAATGGAGGTAAATTATATTAACTATTATTTATTAAAAATTAGGACAAATCACATTCATACTCCCTAAACATAAGTGACATTGCACCCAATATCCTTTCCTTTTCCGTATAGGGACTTTAATTAACAAATTATTAGGGTATGCTTATATTAATAGAAAGAGACATTGTTATGTGGTACTAATTGTGGAAAGTTTGTGTTGGGTCAAAAGAGAGAGAGATATCTCATGTATCAAGGTTCTGCTTAATTCACTGTATTATTTGCATTTCCGTTAGGAGACCCTTTTAGGTTTTTCTTCATGCATCCATTTCCATTTTTTCGTAATAAAAATTAGCTAAATGCCTATGCCCTATAGGACACATGTATAACATACAACCATGTTAACTTCTCATTCTGATATGATAGGCGAATGCTATACCTATCCTATATCCATTAAACAAGCAACCCACCATGTCATCGATGCACCAAAGACATTTCAGATAAAATATTAACATATAACATCTCAGCTGCAAATAATAAAACCACTACTAGATCATTCTACTGTTTATGGAGGAATTTCATGGAAATTGGTGAATAATATCAACTGCTGTAGGATGAAATTAATAATGTGGACACAGGTATTGCAATTCTTCTGCTTTCATTTTAATAACATTGATGTTATGTATTGTAGTTGCTTTGCTTGATTACAACATTCTAGTTGCTTTGCTTCATTTTAATGTATTGTATTATTTTGGTATTATTTTAATGCATTATAATGTTTTTGGCATTGCTTAAAATTTAAAACTCAAAGAACTTTTTGCCAATAACATGGTCTAAGTTTGTGATTATTATATACTTCAGAATCTTCGCCTGAGCCAAGCTTCTGCCGTGCACAACCTGGGAGTTTGTGAATCTTGGACAGTTTTGCATCTGTTTCTATTGGTTCTGGCTGTTATATGTGGGCTCTTCCATGATTGGCGAATTATTTGTGCAATTTCTAATATTGTAAAAAACAGAAACGTGCCATAATTGTATGCTGCTAGCAGCCTTTGTTTGGATAAATGATTCCTTTCTGGTATGTTATGTAACAAATATTTCTATTTTAATGGAAAAATTAGAGTTTCTTATTTTAGACTATTTAAATGAGTTTTTTTTATTTTGCATTCATTAATAATGTGTATATATATATTGTACTACATGTTAATGGAAGAAATTTGACATTTTTGTTGCAATTGTGTTGTTGTTTGTTAATTCTCAAATATACGAAAAAAAAAAGCTTATTCAAACACGGTTAAAAAAACCGTTTTGGAAATGCCTTATCAAAGTCGGTTCAGTGTAAGGAACCATAGTGGAATAGCTTAATCGAAGACGGTTTTACCCGGAGGACCATAGTTGATATGAGTATATCAAAGTCGGTTGTATTATATAACCGTAGTGGAAACAGATTAATCAAAGTCAGTTCTACTACAGAACCGTAGTGGATATGGATTAATCAAAGTCAGTTCTACCTACAGAACCGTAGTGGAAATGCATTAATCAAAGTCGGTTCTTACGACAGAACCGTAGTGGATTTGCATTAATCAAAGACGGTTTCGAGACCGTGTTTGAAATGTTCTATTTCAATGACGTCTATATCGACGTCAGTCGTAGGACCGTCGTTATTATGCGTCTAGAACCGTAGTTGAATTAGTCGCTTGTAGTAGTGATACCACATCGTTTCCAAAATAAGTGTCGTATTCGTAGCTATTTGGTCCTTGTTTAGATCGATCGGGTCGACCCATTGGACCAGGAATCGAACACCGAACCGTTTTGAGTCATCTATTGAATCAATTATGCTTGTGACCCAATCTGACTTGGCATAACACTGCCTCAATTGATGACTCGGCATGTCATGCATTTTTTATGTTTTCTTATTTTATTTTTTTACGTCCATTGTACATATTTCGACACCCACAATCCACACTTGGTAGCAGAAAAATATATAATGACAAAACGCATACCATCGATGATAATTAACAAATGTAAAAAATCCCTAAATTTCATAATTAGGGTGCATAAATATTGGGAAGAAACATCTTTAATGGAGAATCGTATAATTTCACAAACCATGCTTTGATACCACATGTAAATCTTAAGGGTTCCCGAGATTTACAATTATAGGAAACCAATAGAATCTTGAAACCTATGATTTTCACACAATCATTAGAGAGTAAGACATACCTCTGTCCATAGTGAGATCCCTATTGAGTCTCCGGTGCGCCTTGATTTTCTTGAAAGATGAAGAAAGTAAGATTTCGCTCCCTTGACTATTTTTTATGTCTCTCCACATTAGTGAAGGCTAGGATTTTGAGAGAACACTTTTATGTCAGGAAGGGGACCTTATTTCACATTAGTGAGTATTAATCCCTTTATAACCACTACTCCCATAAAGTAGTAGTTATCTCTAGAAAGTTCTCCAATTTAACCCAATTACAATTTAGTTCTTAATTATTAATTATTTATTTATTAGTCCCTACATAAGTCACATACATCTCACATGAGACATTCTTACACAATTCAGTATCATAAACTCCATGTGTATAATATTGAGCAAGAAAAAACTAGTTCTAACATGGGGATCAACATCATTTTACAGCTTCAACTGGAAGGGGCATGATATTAGAAAATTTTATTGTTATGTGTAATTTATTTGAGTTCATCATACAAAAAAAATTAAACTTTTGAGATCTTAGATAGCATATTTCTCACTACTATAATACTCTGTAATTTCTATAAGAGATTTTGAGAACCTACCTAGATCCATAATGCACTTTACAATTTCCTAGTTGATATTTATCCCTTCTCTGACTTCCTTTCCTTGGTCTCTAGGATGATGTAGAAACCGTTTCTATCAATATTGGTTTTTTTAGAGTTCTCACAAGATTCTCATACGTGAGACAAAATGAAAATGACAACTTTTTATAGAGGAGAGAGAAGTTACATTTTTTGTAAAACGAACTTTATGATAACTTCCTCCTTAACTCCCTTTTCAGTTTTTTTTTCTTTAATGTCAATATTACCCTTAATAAAGTGAGAAGAGAGAGAATTAATTTTAATAAAACTAAAATAACCCCCAATGACTTTTATACATTTAAATCTAACAATCGTCACATTAGACATCTTTTCATTAAAGTCATTCTATAATTACGTGACTAATATTATATTAAAATAATCTAACACTTGAAACCAAGCATCTGACCTTCAAACAACACTATTGGGTACCGAGTAATCACACAACAATCGAGATAGGGGAAAGAGAGAAATGAAATAAGAAAATAACACACAGAATTTACCCTGATTCACCCAATGTGGGCTACGTCCATCTATTCACTATATTTTTCTCACACACTCTTACAATGCACTTAGGTTACAAGGAAATATATAGGTTTAGAAACCCTAAGCACTGTAGCTATTCATGGGTCCAAGCCCAAACTACAAATAATAAAACACAAGGTCAACAATAGTACTAGTTCATCGAAAAAGTTCCAAGGGCACTACCCCCTAGCCCTGTCGGGGCGACTCCCCCGGGTCCCCACCCGCTCACTGGGGTCCTCGTGTATATCTGCTGAAAGCACAGTATGAGCCATACCCAACAAATACAACCAAAATCCATACTTGGAGAAAATTTTAATCTACTATTGCTACCATCAAAATAGTTGTGGAAAGAATTAGCTCAATGCCCTTTTTTTGCTACATCAAAGGCTTATGGAGAAGGAACCATATCATACTAAAACTGTAGACACTAAATGAGGAGTTGTCAGGACCAGAAAACCCTAAACTTGTGAAACAATCAATCTTGTCAAGTTTCTTAATCGGAAAACGAAAAATGTGCATAAATGAAGTACAAACCCTACAAAACAAAGTCAAATAAAATAAAATTTTTGGTTCAAACGAGAAAATGAAGCCAAAAAGAACGATCAGGGGCTGAAATTGGAATAAGGAAAGATTAATATAAGACAGCGTCAGCAAGTAAATTAAGAAATTGGAAAGCGTAAGCTCATCTACTACACGAAACTTACAGAGATTGAGATTATCAAAATAAAAAATTGGCTTTAAGTTAAATTGATCAAGCGATGTATTTGCAGTCACGACTATATTATAGAATGTCTATGAAGAACGTGAAGCCAAATTCTTTTATTTGTTTCAAAGAAAAATATAAGAAAAACAGACAGGGCATGTAATGAACGTTAAAACTGTCCCAGAAAATACGTATGCATTAGCTGCGATTTCCTATGATTTTTCTAAAAAATATTTAATATATGATTAATAGATAAATTTGTATAAAATTCATAAGTTTTAATCCATATCCTTCATTCTCCAAGCAAAGGTCCTAGTATGTCATTCTAAGTCCAATCTTGAGAGTAGTATCCAATGTGCAAAGGTACCTATTATCATTACATCATATGAAATTCACTTTCTTCTTAAGTGTTCATGCACTGTTTATCACACTGAACATATATTTTATGAAACACTAGAATCAAGATCTTCTAACCACTCCAAATGCAATCAAGTCCATTTGTCACATGAAGGATTTCATAATCCTCAGATCATAGTAAAGAACACATTACAACCCATATTGGCACGACACAAATCGGGTTCTCGGCACATACTTGCCAAGAAAATCAATCCCTCTAAGACCCAAGTCATAATTATCAACTCATGTATGCAAGTATATGGCAATATCAATGGAATTAAATCACACATCAAGTAAACAATTCACAATAAGGTCAAACATTATAGGAGTCTCCCTTTAGGGTAAAACCACTCAGCCAAACTTTATAATAATTAAGTTCCACTCCCGCATATGTTGAATGTAAAATAAACTTGATTTGTAATAATTATTTGGGCTTAAGAAAATTCTTAGAATCATATGCCCAATTAGCCTATTTTCTAGAGTGTGAAGCCCATTTGGCCCATGTTCTAGAAATGTGTTCTAGAAATATCTTTAAAAGTAGAATAATATGGATAAGTATGGAAGTGTGTAGAAGATAGATATTTAGGTGGAATTGTGTAGAAGTTAAATTATAGCCATTGGATCAAAGTTGTGTTGGAGAAATCTTAGCCATTGGATGAGAAGTTGGCCAAGTATAAATAGGTGTAGGATTTGCTCATTTGTATCAAGCCATAAAATCAAGTTCAAGTAATAAAATCTCTCTTC
>PYAF01001813.1:32237-59664 GCA_007407185.1 Glycine tomentella
TTCCTACAGTGCATACAAAAAAAAAAAACAATTAGCATAGACAAATCAGCCGACTTCAACTATAACTGTTAAAGATACGAAAAGAAAATCAGTTTGAGTTTACACTTAATGTTTTTTAAGTTGTGTGAATTAAAATTAAAATAATTTTTTAATTATTACATGATTTTTATAACTATTACATCGGTATAACTTTTATAACTATTATATCATTTTTATAACTTAATATAAAATATAATTTTTATTAATTTATCTGTTGAATTATATTTATATATTACAAAGATTATTTATATTAAATTTTGTCAAATTAAAAATAACAAAAAGGTAATCAAATTATTTATATTACTATATTTTAAAATATTTATACTACGTGAATCTTAATTTATATGAATAAAATAATAAATAATTTTAAATTAATATAATATTTTTACATATATAATTTATGTAAAAGCTTCAACATGATTATATATATATATATATATATATATACACAAATTTTTTATTACCATTTGGAACCTTGATTAAGTCAAAACTTAAACAGTAAAATTAAGACAGATATCATAACGTTTAAAATAATAACTCAGATGAAAAGTTAAAGTCATAATTATCATGCAATTTTCAATAACGCCTTTGTAATGGATAGGAAGACTGAAATTTGAGCATGCAACATAGGTATTTATGTACCTGTTATACTCTACATAACGAGACTTTTTTCATTAAAAAAATTGTAATAAATGTTTCCTAATTAAACATCATATAATTAAAGTTTTATAAATACATACGCGATAAATTAATAATGGCTCTAAATTAAATTATTATTATTATTATTATTATTAGTCCAAGTTTTACAAAATAGTAATTTTGATAAATTAATAAGATAACAATTTTAGGATGGTTATTATTATCTTATATATAAAAATTTATAGCCCCCTCAATATCATAACTAGCTAATAATTTTCTCAAATTACAAACTATCTAGAATAATTAAATGAAATGAAAATTGTCGTTTATTTTTTTTTCCTGAAATTTAAATCTAGGTGAGTTTTATCTATAATTTCCTTATTCCATTTAAAGATCTAGCATCGTGTTTTCAAACGTCAACAAAAATTGTAAAGAGTTGCTGCTGCTAAAAATGTTTAATTTCCTTTCATGTGATTGGTTCCAAAGCTATTTTCTTTAAGCTATTTGGACCTATAAACATTATTTGTAATCTAACAAGTAATTGACATTAATTTTACTGTGGTGTTTCATCCGCCAAACGAATTTTACACGTGTTATAAATAATTTATTGTTGTCTCTTGTTGATCATTTATCACCCAAAATAAAACTGCAAAATTGATGGCATATAAAATATTATCTTTTTTAGATTAAATTGTCCTAGTTCATAGTTTTTCAATAAATTTACATTATCTAGCAATCTTTAAATTGATAAATTATTAATTTATCAATTAATTGCTACCTCTCTCAATTAATAAAATTTCATAATTCCAATATTATTAATATGTAGAGATTTTATTTCATAGAGTGAAATATGTTTCTGGTCTTTATAAAAAAATTATATTCGGTTTTATTTAGCTTCTATTTTTGTTTTGCTATCTTTCATCACTTCTAATTTTGAATTAATGCACTACTTTTATTCTCGGTAGGGGCATTCTCAGATTAAATTGGATATATTTTAAAGAGAAAATCACCCGATCTAATCATTTTGATTTTTTTTTTTAATTTTAATCCGATACAATTTTTAAGCAGATTAAATTGGATTAATTTTTTTATTTTCCTCTTACTTTTATTATTTAAGAAAATATTAAATAAGAGATAAGATACATACATATATATAATAATAATAATAATAATAAATATAATAAAAATAATTTAAATATCAATGTTACTATATAACTAATAATATTATACTTATCCATCTTCACTCAAATACGTTGTAAAAATATTTTTTAACTAAATGTATTTTTCACAAATAGGTACAGTTATATTGTAATTTTACAAATATATAGGAAATACCAATAAAAATATGAGTGACATCATAAATTTATAAATATATATATATATATATATAAGTCTGGTTTTGATTGAATTGGATCGATTTTTATATTTAAATCTGAAATCCGATCCAATCAAATGAAAAAAGTTGATTTTTTAATTTTTTGATCCATTTAATTTTTGGTTTATTTAATTTTTTGTTTTTAGATCGATTTTTTGGTCTATATTGAATTGAGTGAGTTTATAAACACTCTAGATCTCAGGATGATTTAGATAGCATTTAAGAATACAAAAAAGTTATTCGTTTTAAAACTAAGGAGATGAAAAATGGATAAAAACTTTAAAGTGAACTTTGAAAATTTTAAATAGACCATGTTTGTACCGAACAATTAGAGAGGTTTTTCGTTTGAGGGTTGATAAATATCTCCTTCTAGGCTTATTTTTGTTATTTAATTATTATTATTTAAATTTAAAGTTGAAATATATATCACCTAAACTAAAAGTTTAACGACCAAACTACCTTTTGCATCCTTGTGTGATCACGAAAAAGAGATGGAGTAATGGTGATGTCGGGCACTTATGTTCAATTTAGGCATAAAAGAGCATCTACGAGGCAGTTGAAGAACAATGTTCTCACATGGTGACCAAAAATAGATAAGGGAAAAATGGGAGTCCTTTTACTTTAGTCTTCCATCAATATCACATACCAGCATTACCTAACCGAAGATATCAGTTAGTTAAAACATTAGGAATTTTTGTCTTACTATATTACATTGTTATTCTTTAGCTTTGAAGAAGCTAGCTATGCCTAAGAGAACATAATCTCTTTTTGTTGGATGCCCCCCGGCCCTTTTGAATTTTTATAAATGCCATGTGCTTAGATGTTTTTCGTAAAGTTTTCAAGAGAAAAAAATGTAAATTTAACATGTAATGTTTGAGATTTTTTTCAGGGGGAAAGTGTGCATGTTTAGCTGATATTGCTGTCATACAGAAAATGTTAGGATATTGCATTATTTTATCGTACGTCTTTGCCCAATTACTTTAATCTCCAATTCATGCATCAAAAGTGTCATTGCTCCTACACCCACCAATGTGTATTTAGTTTCATATTTGCATATATACCTTCTCTTTCTTTCTATAAGTCAAAAAAAAATTATTAAAAAATGTACAACGTGTACATATATAGCTACAATGTCTTTGACTAACAACATTAAAAAATACAATTAAGTGTGTAATTAAGTTCCATTTTCCATTTACATATATATGTTCCATTTTTTTTTCTTTTCATAATTCAATTTATTATTAGAGTGTACAATGAGTATTTTAACCCATCTGAATAGCTACAATGTCATTGACTAACAAACATTGAAAAATACAATTAAGAGGACTCATACACCACTTAAAAACCGACAACAACATTATCTCTTTCTTAACATAAACCACCGTGATGTAACTTTAATAATATTCAATATTAAGCTGAGAAAATCAAAGGTAACACACGCCAAACAAAATGTTGTTGTACATCAACCAAGTTTACCAATTTACAGTGTGTCAAAAAATGTATTGAAATGTTAAGTGCAAGCCTAATAAGACAGTATGAATTGGACTGGATCTATATCAAACACATGAAGTGTATTTGAGCAAATAATTCAAACTAATTGGAGTCAATCTCTCTGTACCTATATATAGATTTGCTTGTCTTTAGGGTGTCTCTTCTTGCCCCTATAAATATTAAGTAGCATTTTCTTTACATTTCGAAAAGTAATTTAACATTTTGGAAGAAGGGTATAATATTAAGTAGCATTTTATTTGTGCAGGAATTTTTTTTTGATAAGGCAAATAAGATTATATTAAGAAGAAGGGTATAATAAGCTATATCCAACATAATACATCAATCGGGTTTTGTGAACTTAAAAAAAAAAAAAAAAAAGACAAGGATAAAACATTTTTTTTAACGGCACAAAGCTAAAACAATTTAGCATTTTTTTTTTTAAGTTCCAAAAATCTGGAGCTATGGTTTCCTGCAGCTTGAATTATAAAGTCTTAGATTCCTATTTAAAGGAAAAAGAAATGTCACATGTATTATATAGGTGAAGACAAATATATTATAATGATTAAGTAGAATACTATGGTGTGCTTTAATTTGTATACCTTCACATCACAGTTTTGTGACGGAAAAAAAAGTTATTATTACCAGACAAGCAAAAATTAAGCTGAATAAACTCCCTAAACCAACCTTATCTATATATAAATATTATATTACAGCAGAAGAAAACATTACTGTATAATTCCTCCTAGAAAGATACAAAAATTTATAGTCTGAAAATATTTGCTAAACATATTTTTATGCACGAAATGGGGATTTGATCGAAAGGGGTACTTTTTTTTTTATTACCATTTTGTTATAGTCTTGTAATCAATCCAGATTTAGAAGGATAATTACCTATATTAAATACGTAGTTAGGTCCAAAAATCTTTTGTATTATGATCCTGAAATGGATTCGGGGTCGCGCTCTTAAAGTAATGCTAACGAGGAACCCAAATTCGTGTTTTCGGGGTGGCACTTTGGAAAACCACTCTTAAGAGGTAGTTGCGGTGAAGGTTGAACCCGGAATATTTTATTAAGTGGCCGAGATGAGAACCTAGAAGGGGAAGACCTCTCGTTTATCAAGACTTAATAAGGTGCCGGGGAATGAACCCGGACGAGGACAGACTTTGAATCAAACTTGCACACAAGAACCCGGGTTATGCATACCAAACTCGTCAAGGTAGACTTAGTGGTATTTTGCACCCGATAATGCCAGAGTGACATAAGAAGCATGTAACACACACACACCAGAGTCATATATATATATATATATATATATATATCTATATATATATGATCATCTCTACACGTTTCCTTACAGAAACACCATCGTCTTCTTCCTTTCTCTGTTTCCGCCATTTTTCTTGGAGAGAGAAACTTCATAACCTCTTACCCTTGACTGAAACCCTTTGCATGCAATTGGAAAGTTGATAGGAACCACCTTATAGCCAGATTCCAACCTCTATTCTTTCTGAAAACCACTAGACTGAGAGATAGCTTTCTCCAAGAGCCCACCAAGTTTAGTTTTGAAGGGGACGAAGGTTTTAGGATGCTCAAGCGTGCAAAAGTCATCCCCTAGTTTTCCTGGGCATTTTTAGAGGTAAGAAACACAAGTCTCACCGATTATTTTGAGAGATTGTTGGGATGAACAACGACCCATCTGAGTTAGAACTGTAACTAGGCTTAGGCCCTGGAGAAGGGAGTAGCGTTCCTTTTTATGCAGACAAGTGATAACTGTTAAGGATCGCTTGCATGCAACGGTTGATGATCGTTATTGATTGTTTGCATGTCTTTTGTAGAGCGTGATACGGAGGACATTGGTGGTTGTGATCACGAGAACGAGAGAGCTAGTATAGCATCTGGAGCAGGTAAGCTCTCTGCTCCTGGGAGTTTTTCCCTCGACTGTGTTCCGCCATGCTCTGAGGGAATGTTGGTTATTATGTTTCATGATGCATGTAGTATTGATTGGTATGTTTTGTCTTTACTGATAACACATATATGATGCATGTTGTAATGATATGTTGTATGAATGTTGAGGTTTTCTGGCCAGTAGAATAGACTATGTATGGACTTCCCGAAGATCCAAAGTCATGTGGAACAACTCTTCGTGGTCAATGATACGGATAAAAAAACTGAGAGAGGATGCCCTTAAGTGGAAGAACTTCTCTTGGAAGAACCATATACGTCGAAAAGTCCTGAGATTGAGAGATTCTCTCAGGCAAGGATATATGTTGATATATATATATATATATATGCTATACCTGTGTTGCATTCCCGATGATGGTAGCGCTCAACGGAATGACACCTGTGTTGCGACATACGTGTGATGTATGGTATGATATACCTGTTTGATGCTTTGTGTCGTGAAAGTGAACCAAGGGGAGGAGGGACCTCCAAGAGCCATGAGTTTATTGAGATTGTATCTCATCCCGGTTGGGGACCATGTTTTGCAGGTAATGGGCAACGACAGGACGAGGCATCCCAGGCTAAATGGCCTGAGTAGCGGAGAGGAACTTGGATGATACGTTCCATGCTAAGGCCAAGAGATGGCCGGGTTTCGAGGGAACCTTAGACCGGGTTAAAGGCCAAGTAGTGGCCGGGTTCTGCTTGAGCCTTAGGCAGATTATTTTGAGAACTTTTGACTCACCATTTTGCATGTAATTATGTTATGTACCCGGGTAGGGAAACGCCTATGTTAATGTGTATATTGTTGATTACGTACATATATATATATATATATATATATATATATATTATGAATTCCTTTCTTTGAAATTTTTGGATGACATGGGATAACATCGTTTTATTAGTTGCTCCCGTATCGATTAATTAACTGATTCTTTGTCTTTGATTAATCGCTGCGCTTAACGACCATAATTGAATGTTAACAAACCGGATGCATATAGGGCGTTACACATTTGGAGGTAGATTTTAAATTTTTTTTATCAAAAATGGGTAACGTTACAACTTATGAGTTTGAAGTCGTAACACAAGTTATGACTTATATATATTTTATTTTTTTAAAACTAAAGTCATAAAAATATTTACGGTTTTAGTGTAATTTTTTAAACGTACAAATAAATAAATTTATAAAAATATATAAAATAAAATATTATATTAAAATTAGGTATATCAAAAATCCAAAAAATATTAAATAAAATAATATAAACATTTAGAAAATATATTAAATAAAATAATATAAAAAAATATAGAATTAAATCATTTTTAATTTTTTATATGATTTTCAAAAAAATTAATGAAGATCATGTCATTAATGAAGATTGACCTAAAAATACTTTAAAATTAGATAAAATAATAATTAACAATGTTAAATAATATTTTATGTCGAAGACTAAAACATAATTGAAAAATGCTTAATACTATTTTAATTTAAATATTACAAATAAATATTTTTAATTTTTTTTAGTTTGATTTAATATTTTATTATATCTTTGATATGTTTTTATTGAAGATTTTCTATTTTTTAATATTATTTTATTTAATATATTTTCTAAATTTTTATATGGTTTTATTTAATATTTTTTGAATTTTTGGTATATCTATTTTAATATATTATTTTATTTAATATATTTTTTATATTTTTCTAAACTTATTTATTAAATAATTAAATTAAAATAATTTACAATTTAAAAAAATTATAAAAAAATGTTACGACTTCAAAGTTGTAAAAATATTTATGATTTTAAAATCATAATATATATAACAAAGAAAATTTTCTACTTTAAAGTTATAAAATATTTTACAACTTGTCGTATGTTAAAAAAAATTACACTAAAATCATAAATTGTTTTATAACTTATGAGGTAAAAGTAGTAATACTGTCAGCACTTATCCTTTTGGTTAAAAAAATTAAAATCTACCCTAAATAATAATAATAATAATAAAAAAATTTGCCCCATTTCGGTTAAATCCCCCACGAAATGATTTTGGTACGGTGCAGGATCGATTTTGCATATAATGCGTTATGTGTTCCTATCTAACTTTTGCCTTAGAAAAAAAAAGTTAGGTGGCTGAATGGTTGGTCAATATTTGGTACTAATCTAAAACTGAAGTTACTTAACTAGGTTAAAAGGTTTTAGGGCAACCATTGCTGGTTCTCAAAATGATTGTGGCATGGTATATCACAAGTGACTAATTAATTAATTTTCCCACAAAGTAACATATTATTTTGATTTGATTAATGAGTGATGATCAAAACGTGAAAGTTCAATTCCTAAACATCTAATTAAGGATGGATCCTGTATGGCTACATGTACATGCAAACAAAGGAATCAAATATTGTGAAAAGTTTTGTCGTACAGGTTTGGCAAAGCTTACCTATCATACTCACGTTTTTAGGTCAAGCGCTATAGACAAATCTTATTGGTATCGTATCAATGCACCCCACAAAATTTCCTTTTACAATCAAGTTAGGGGCCATTGTACGTTTGAGGCTTAAATCTGGCTTTGCTGGTCATTCCAAATGAAACCCATCTTTATCGTTTTGCTAAGTAAACCCATCACTATTTAGGTGAAAAGGAAAAAGTTTTCCAAATTAAACCCATCACTATTCAGGCCTTCCCTCGTATATGCGGGGAATCATTTTGCATTGCTTTGATTTTTAATGTTACCGGATAAACACGGAATGAATTAGGTGAATGGAGAAAGAAAAAAAGTAAATTAATTACATCAAGGTTTATCAAAGCAACAAATTGCAAAATTATCATGAACTGCATTCCCTTCTACTTTTTACGTTTGTTTTGAAACTATCAATTAAATAAAAAGTTAAAATCAACCCACAAAGAGTGTAATTTGTGATCAAGTATGAGACGTACTCTAATCTAGTCAAACTACACAAAGTCAAATTAACTATTTCCTAACGATGTTCTTTAATAATGAATTGACACGCCAATCTAAAAATAACATATTGGCTAGAACTATTAATTTTAGCGAAAAATTCACAGTCAAGACCTAATCTTAATTAAATCCAATAGCCTAACTAGATCGGATGACGCCTCCCTAAAAAATTACTTTCATTATGTAGCAAATTTGTCAAACCTATTTGACAAATTTTTCCGGTGAGTCGTCCTTCTAGTGTAAAAAAAAGAAGAAAAAAAAAAAAAGAAAAAAGATTTCCTACCTGCTATCATTGAAAGTCATTCGACTTTATATGAGTCATCATATATATAATCGTCTTCTACTTCAAGTATATTTTCCATATTACAATTAATGTAGTTTCTTACTCTTAAAAGTATATATAAGAATAAAATTAAATAGCAGATACACTAAAAGTATAAAGCATTTTTATACAGTGATCTAATCAATAATGTTTATATAATAAATTTGTTCACTTGTATGATAATTACTTCAAAAATAATAACTATTATATTTCTAAATAATTTACTGTACAAAAAATTACATGAAAAATATGTAAAAATTAAACTCTTATATAGAATAATACATTTTTATACTCTAAAATTATATTTAATTTCTATATCAACCAAAACCTTCGTTAATTAATTCTTACATGATTGAAAAGAAGCTAGATACACAAAAGAGAAAGATAGGTCGTTAAAACTTATGGGTAGGTCCCACTTGTTAAAATTTATTGATAGAGGAGATGAACTTCATTTATAAATACACACCCTAGGGTTAGGGCTCTGCATATCTATTGCAAGTAAGTTATACTCTCACCCCTCTCCCTCACTCTCTCTTCCGGCCTCCTCCGATTGCTTTCTTTCAGTTTCTGATTTCAATTCACCAAGACCTCTTGGAAAATTCTCATGCTATGTAATATCTTTGCAGGGTTATTTGAAAAATCTGAAGGGTACTAGCTAGCTAGCTTGTACTTGTACACTGTGAGGTAGCATCATGAGAAAGCGCCAAGTAGTTGTGAGAAGAGAGGAGCCTCAAAGGAGCGTCAGGACGGTGAAATACGGCGAGTGCCAGAAGAATCACGCCGCGAATGTGGGAGGGTATGCGGTTGATGGCTGCAGGGAGTTCATGGCGAGTGGCGCCGCCGGAGAAGGAACAAGTGCTGCTCTCACTTGTGCCGCCTGTGGTTGCCACAGGAACTTCCACAAGAGACAGGAAACCGAAGTGGTGAGTGAGTGCTCCTCGCCTACCTCCAATGGAACTTGATCAGAGCTAGCTTCATCGTCATGTTTATACCTCCACAATTATGCTGCTACACTCCATATCATATCCCTTGTAATATATTTTGTGGAATTTGCTTTTGCTTGTTATTAATTAAGAATTGGGGTTTTAATTAATTACACATACTACTGAACTAGTATGAATGAATATTCTAGAATTATAATATATAGTAATTCTAGAGTGGTAATGTATGGTTATGATTTTGAGGTTGATGTGTGTAAAGAGACAAAGGGCAATCACAAGTTGTTTTTGTGATGATGAGTGAGCAAAGTTTTGATCAATCTTCTCTTCTTACATGTTTGGTTTAATTAACTTGTTTTGAAGAAATAATTACTTTTTTCTTTTGTGAAAAGAAAAAGTAATTATTTCTAAGAAATAGTGTTTCCAAACATGTAAGTAATTAGTCGGTTAAACTAGACTTTTGTTGTTGCTTTGTTTATTTATGAGCTTATGTATGTAAATTGTGTTATGGATTTTGCTTTGTGGCTACTCAATGTAGCAGTTGTGATCAGTTTGAAATTTGACGAGGAAAATTGATATTGGTATTGGTTTTGGTTTTGCCTTCCTTAATTATAGTGGCGGAGACAGAAATTTTATTAAGAAGGGATGAACATAAAAAAATATATCATAAATAAAATATTTCGAAAACAATACAAATCTAATATATAAAAAAAATTAAAAAAATTTATTACAAAAATTAATATCATTTCACTTTACTCTTATTTTAAATATTTTTATATTATTAATTATTATTTTTTTGTCGTCTTTTCGTGGCATGCTGATTTTGATTCCATTCCAGATCATATCATTTGAGGATTCCACGCTATACCAAACCCCGCTTGGCTTTGCCCACTCTTCGGCATTTCCCTCCCTTTTTCAATTTTGGTATTGCTTTCACTGAGTTATATTTCCTTCCTTGATCAAGACAGTGTTCTGGAATTCAACATCACTTTTACTATATATCATGCATGCCAGTTTCCCTAGTGTGCTACTATGTGTCGCGCGTAACAAAGTAGCAATTAAAGCCGTTGTGAAAATTTATTATGATGCTAACAACAATTCCCTTACCTGGCCTGTTTCACTCTCCCTTAATCCCCTAAAAGGCACTATCTGGTTTTGGTTAAGTTCTACAACAATGATCACAATTAAATCTCCAATCCACTAGCTAGTGTCGTTTGAGACCACTTTGAATAGTTTCACGGTCCACATGTCTAATCATGTTGGTTGTTGAAACAAAAAGTTTCATTAACTACTCATTAAAAGTTTATTTAAGCTAGATCAAACTAGCTAGTGTCAAAAAAATATAGGATTAAAAAAAGAGAAAAATCATTCGCGCAACACTTTCACAACTCATTTTTAATTTTACCACTCGACGGTACACCATTCATCTTAGCTCACATTTTACTCTTTTCTATTGTTATCTCTCTTTATTGTAATAAGTATTGTGAAAAAATTAAAGACTTTATAAAGTATAACTTTCTACTAATTAGACATTAAATTCCATATCAAAGACAAACACCTTAAGCTGATGAGAAAAAAATTGAACACATTAAATATGATTTATAATTGAGCTTTATCTCTCTACTTAGACATGTCCATGTAGACGACAGACAATGCTCAATCTTAAACCATATTAAATTGAAATAAAAGCAATAAAAACATTGAGATATAACCTGCCTAACCGTGTATATACCAAAAGTAAAAAAACAAAAAGAAAGAAAGAAGTTACCTAATCGTGTGTGTGTTTGTATGTTCCTATAATTGATATAACACATGAAGGAGTTCAATATGTTCCGGTAAACCCTGAATGCAAGTGTAGAAGTAAACTAATGATCATGATGAGAACAGAATCGTGCATACCTGATGATAAACAATTTCATGTAACACTACTGGAATTGAAAGTCACAAACACTACTACTCGTTTTTGCCATTCAACAAAGTGCCTGTTAACTAAAATTAACATGTAGAATGTGCAAAGGGAAAGATATTTAGATGACACTTATTGTGCCCTATAGCTAGCTTTCATAAAAGGAGATAACAAAGTACCACTTTGGTATGCAAAGATATTATCTTCCATGTGAGTTGGTGCAAGCATAAGTCGTCAAGTTAGGCATTGAGCATGGAAGGAAACAAAGTTTCAGGTATACGTTAATACTGAATCAGGTACATGTCTATTCCGAATATATTCCAATCAGACCAAGTAGTCCCGAGCTAGCTACATATATGAAATAATATGGATAAAGGAGACTTCATCCATTTTCAAAAGAAAGATTTTTCCAATATCTTACTAAGATGGAGTGTTTAAATTGTTGAGCAAAGCTAAAAATTAATGTTATGTCTATTTGCTTTCATATCAATGCATGTTTGATTGCGCCAACATTCTAACTTACATAGAACAATATTTGTGTATGCACCCATAGTACTACATTTGGTTAATAAATAAATATCTGAAGTAGAATGGCGTTGAAGCTGTGATGTTGTGACAATTCTTGGTATGAACCACTCTATCTAGAAGTTACTTTTAAGATTCATAAATATAAGTTAGTTTGAATAAATTTTTCAACAAATATTTTGTAAGAAACCAATAACCTAATATATTTTGCTCATAGAAACTAATAACCTTAACAAACTAAACTTCTTACTATCTTGTGGGAATTTTAAAGTTTGTTATATTTCGGCTTCTCTTTAGTCTCTTTCTCTCTTTTAGTTGTAAAATTTGTAATATGAATAATATTTCGCTTACTAAATTATGGTATAGATCCCACCATTAATTGTTGCATCAATATTTTTTCCTTAATATATTGTTACCTTATAGCAATTTATGCTAGATCCAAATATTATTTGACTTATTCACCAAGCAATCTCGTTTCCCTTTCAGTAAATTTGTCTTACTACAACCTAGCACCGTTCCATTAACACCTTTGCCTCATAGATTTTTTTGTAAAGTATTCCCTTTGATCATGACAAGTGTTAGTTTGGCTCAAGGATTTTTAGTTTCTCTTCTTAAAATCAAAAGTTGTAAACTATAAACTATTTAATTTTTATAGAAGAAACGGAAATTAAATATATAGCTTTTAAAATGGTTTCTCTTCTCTCATTCTCCCCCTTCCTCTCTTTATTCTCTCTTTCATGTTGTCTCTCTCTCTCTCTAATTTCTCTATTGTCTTTACGTGTCCTCTCACATCTTTTTCACAATTCTCGCCCTTATCCCCTTTCTCTCTTTGCTCTCTTTTATGTTATCCTTTTAAAATTAAATTAAATGACAACTATATCTACTAAATATGTATCTTTGATGAGTTGAAACACTCTGCAACCGTTGGCATTAACAGTTTTGCTTGTGGCTGCACACTCAAAACTACTCATGGTTTACTGTGTGTTTGTGAACTTGCTAGGTATAGCCATATCAGTGGCTCAATACCCTTTTTGTCCATTCATGTGATTGAAAGATGTTATCCATTAGTGGTACAGATGACGTAGGTGATTCTTGGGGGAACTTAACCCTCACAAATGAGGTCGATACATTTTTAAAGAGATTTTTATGGCTTTCGACAGGAAAATCACATTGAAGAATAAGGTTCCTGAACTTGCATTTTTGGATACCACTTCAATGTGTCCCTCCTCCAAAGAAAGTCAAAACAAAGAGAGCACAATAGTTTGTGATATCTACTAAATATGTACCTTTAATGTGGGAGTGAGGTGATGAAATGATCACAATGGTTGGTAGTTCAGGAACTCCAAGTGTGGCCTGAAAATATGTTAGTAACAAAAGGTGAACCAAAAAAATCCCTTATATGGATGAATTTTCCAATTTGTTCCAGTAGTACAATGTAAAAATTGTTGATGTGAGACCCAATATAAATTGTGATTACAAGGCAATTACAACATTACTAGGTCAGAGATAGGAATCGTGGGCTCTAATTTGACAAGACTTGATTCAGGAACTTCAAACATGAAATTCTCAATATGTTGAGTTGTTTGGCATACGAGACAGACTAGTTAAATTATTAGATTTTTTGTATGTCCAACATGGCCCAATAGCATCCATTGACAAGTAGATGACCATTCCTGACATGAGTTATGTTATTGCTAGTTGATATAATGTTGTCTTGATTTCCTTATATATGCTCCAAAGTTGGACTTTCTTCCCGTTCAGGAGGGTCGGCACCATCTGTGGCACAATAATGCCTTATTGCAATTGGATTTATTAACGAAAATCACTTTATGCATGTATAAACATATACTTAAGAGATTTTTTAGTATTGTAACCATTAATTGATTTGTTAAGTAAGTCAATTATACCATTTTGTTGTGATAATATAGATGTATTTGAAGGATGATTGTCCCGTACTTCCTATTGCACCACACAATGGAGTACATACTGCACACATGAAGCTCGTTCATGGCAGAGATTGTACCTATAATCCATACAAGAATTCAACTCATTGATGTTTCATTCAACTATTAGATCTCAATATGTAGGAAATATCACTGAGGATTAAATGTTTTAGTTAACTCCTTTTGTATTTAGTACTGTTATGTGTATTCATTTGACACTTGGTAAAACTCTAACTAATGTTTTTATTCATTTAATGTGGACCATAAAGTTTGCTAATTAGGCCATGCATATTGTGTTATAAGTTGGGTTAAGATCTTTAAACATTTAATTATTATGGTTGACAAACAAAAATAACAACAAAAATACGTTTTTGTTATTTTTTTCACAATCCTTTTACAAAATGAAAACATGTTTATGTTGTACAAGTATACAACAGAAATGTGTTTCCGTTGTGCACAATGCATCAAAAAGAAATATAACAACGGAAAAATAGTTCTGTTGGAAAAAATTCCAGTTTAACAATGAAAACATATTTTTGTTTTGCAAATAGAGGTGGCAAAAAAATAGCACAACAAGAAAACACGTTTTTGTTGTGTAACTATCAAAATGGACAGCGAAAATGTATTTGTATTTTGTAAATGAGGGTGAAAAAAATTAACAGAATCGAAATTCCGATGTTAATTGTTTTTTTCACCCCCATTTGCAAAATGGAAATATATTTTCGTTTTTTTTCCGCCAAGGGGCAATTTGGTAATACCACAAAAAGGTACCTACGTGGGTAATGCCAATATCAAATTTGGTGGTATCAATAACAATACCCAATAATCAAAATTGATATCCAAACTCACTTGGGTTTGGTATTTTTGTTTTAGCAAATTCTATATCTACTTTCATTTTTCTTGGTTATAACGTAAATGACCATCTTTTTTCAAACCTTATTCCTTTCCACATACTATCCCACACTTCCTTCCCCACGACATTTCACTCCTTCCAAGGCAACAAAACACTTCACTTTTGTTTCATTAGAATCATTCATCTCTTTCACCTCCTTTATGACCTTTGATTCAATGCCTTGCTTTGGTCTTACTTACTTGGTTTCTTTGTCAAACATTCAGTTTCTTCATCCTCCAAGCTCTCAACACACAGTACATTTTTGCTTCTTTTTTGTGATTTATGCATAACTTAAAGAAATAAAGTTGTGTAGGAAAGAAAATTAAAAATTAAATTTGATACAATGATTTTTTAAAATGTGTTTATTTTAAAATTTAGGAAAGTAGTTTCCAAAATATTTTTTTACATCTTGTTTTTCGAAAAGTAATTTCCAGAATACAAAATCTAAAACACCATTCCAAAAGCTAATTTCCAAAACTTTATTGTTGTATTCTCGAAAGTAGTTTTCTAGAACGCTGCATCAAATTTTGTATTCTACAAATTACTTTCTGGAACTAAAATAACTAAAATAGCATTTCAGAAATTACTTTCTAGAATAATGATTAAACAACATATAGGCTTATTTTGGGTATAGAGTATTAATGAGTAAAAATTTTAAGTCAAAATAAAAGGGAAGTATACTTAGAAAAAAGAGAAATGAATATAGCATTTTCCTTTTCTTTTTTTTTTTGTTGACCTTTACATTGGTTTTTATCGGCAAGTATATGAGCAATTGCCTGTACCCCATGTTTTGCTTCCCGCATCCATAAAAAACACTAATGGACAAAAACATGTGTGTCTTTCTTTTCTTTTTCTTTTTTTGATCTAGTTATCATTCTAGATTGGAGAATCCAAAATAGACAAAATTTGAGCACTTGTGTTTTCTTGATTACCCATTATGGAATTATGTATGCACAATTCTGGAATGGACAATCCAAAATTATGCATAATTTCATATTGCTCATTCTGAAATATTATATATATATATATATATATAATTTTTGAATGCACAATCTAGATAATAACGTGTTTTTTTGAATTGTCCATTGTAGAATTATTTATGCATAATTTCAAAATGACCAATATGGTGGAAGTGCTTAGTTTTCTTTTTTTTTTTTTTTTTTTACTTTGAATTCTCCAATTTGGAATTATAATAAAATTAAAATAAAAATGGAACTTACCTCTTCGACACAAAGCAACAAATGATGATCCATGGATGGCAACTATGGTGGTCGAGGCTTTCAAACGGAGGAAAAGGGAGCAACTATGGTGATACGGAGGAAAAGGGAAGAACAATGGTGGCAGTTTCAAACAAAGGTTCCATGGAGGGCACTCTTGGGATGTTTGAAAACAAGGAGGTGCAGGTAGAAAAATGAAGTGCAAGAAGCAATTGCCAAGTATATGTTCCTTTTATTTTACAAGAAAAATTATGTTTGGGTCCTAACCATCATGGTATCTTACTAATTGGGATTTACTAAATACACTATATAAATTTCTAATACATTATATGTGAACAGTGTACGGACAAAAATGCCCTTTGTTATTTGAAAGTTATGGATTCGGTAACCTGCATACGGATTACGGATTTTCGAATCCCTAAGTAGTTTTTTTTTTAAGTTAAAATATATTTTTTCAAATAATTTAAAATAATGGTGCATGTAAGTCTTAAACATGTTACTTTCATGTTTTTAACGTGACACTCCAACCAACTCAGCTACTAAGTCAATTATATTAAAAAATAATTAATGTTGATATATAAATACTAAATTTTTTAATATATATTTAATACACATATCTAAATCTTTAATTGTTTAGTTTATCTAATTTCTTTATCTTTTCTTATTTCATATTCTTATTTTATTAATTAGGGATATTATGTTTATTTTATCAATTAGGATAATTGTTAGTTATGATCCTATCAAATAGGATTCTCTTTTATTTTAATTTTATCAATTAATGAGTTATATATAATTAATTTAATTTTAACTTTAGTTTGAATATTGAATTATTTCTCATGTTATTACTTTCGTAACAAATTTTTTTAATGTGTATGTAATACACATATAAGTTTACATAATAAATTATGTTAAGAATATTAAATTAATAGTATGTTTACCCACTTTTATTTTTTGAAAGAAACTCCTTTACCCACTTAAAAGCTTAAAATAAGGAGTAATTATTCAGTATAGTTTTAAATTGTTTTATTTCACAATCGAGGATTTAATTTTTTTTTCATTTTTAAAAATTAAATGACTTTAATTTTGGCTCCTATTAAAATTTATTGGTCTAAAAGTTTTTGATTCTTGCAGAATTTCATATTTCAGGTTTTAATTTTTATAAATTCTTTTGTCTATTTTTGGTGTCATATTTATTTATATGGCTGATAATTAGTTCCTATAATATTTATAAAAACAGATAGATTATTAGTCAATTAGAAGTCATTATAAGCATAATTTTTAATTATTTTTTTTTTTAAAAAAAAACCAACCAATTTATCATACATTAGAATTTCTATTACCAACGGCGCATCCACAGGAGAGTGGAACAAGGAAAATTAATTTGGGGGCAAAAATTTAACACTTTAATTAGTAGTGATCTATAGTTAAAATTATTTTTTCTTATATAATTTTTATCAATAAAAGTAAGAAAAAAAAGTGATTTAAACCTAAACATAATTGAAAATTATAACAAAAAGTTAACCAAATTAAAAAGCAATTAATGCATACAAGTGCTAAAACTAAATAACAAATGAAATAATTAGTGTTGTAATAATTAATATAAGAAAATAAATAATTTCCTTTAAAAAAATAAAAAAATAATAATTTATATGTAATTGTATTAAATATTTGAAAGAAAAATTTTGTCATTGATCTTTATCCTTTATATTATTAGAAAAGATGGATTTATTATTAGTCAATTAACATCAATTCTAATAAAAATGGATGTTAACAAAAATTATGAAATCATTTTTGTAAATGAAGTGTTTTTGTTAAAATTGATTATAAAATAACTAATGTTGTGAGTTTCTCTTAATATTAGTTATTTTAAAATTGATTCTGTGAGATAAGTTAACATTGATTTTTTATTTAATAAAACCGATGTTGTTAATTTTCTAATTAATAACAATTTTCATTGTCGTGCCATTCTCGTGTCCAAACGTCTCACACGCCCAAACCTCGGAGCCCTAGCCTCTCGTCGACAGTGTCACCGTCTCTCGTCGACAGTGTTGTCGCTATTGTTATAGAGGCCCCCGTCCTCCTTAGCCTCCCTCTTCGCCATACTAAGCTGTGCCCTCTCCGGCATCGCCCCCGTCACCGACGTCGTAGGCACATCCCCAATCCTTCTCTGCTCTCTTTGCTTAGCACGAAATTATTTATGATTTTACTTATCAATTTCTGGGCTGGTGTGACTAGTATGTTTACAGCCTTGCTGCCTTGGCAACCACAGGCACAGGCCTATGCTCTAGAATAAGTGTACGTGTTATACCCAAGCAAAATTGTTTAGCCTGAAAAGCATAAATGAGGTAAAATTAAAGAACTTAAAGCATAAATCTATGCCAATGGACGACTGAGGCTGGCAAGTGATATCAGGAAAACTTTATTTTACTAACTAGGTTAGACCCAGGATGCAAAAAAGAAGATCAACACACTAACTTTATTTTACTTCGTTCTTAAATTCCGTCAATCTTTGTCCTGAGCTTGATGAAAGCCTCTTCACAGCAATTTCTTGCCCATATTCTCCAATTTTGTTCTTGATTGTGAAGTTGCTAGTGGCCTTAGCTATTGTTGACAAGTCAAAAACTGGTAGGTCCATATCATCCACTTGCATTCCACTATTTTGATTTGATTTGATACTGAAGTCTGATCTCTTTGACATAGTATAAGTAGGTGGTTTCAGATTGTGATAAACATTTCAGCACATTTCTTTTAATTTTTGAAAGGACTATAATAAAATAAAAATTTCCTATATCCTACTCTGAGTTATTCCACTTTCCCTCCCTCAAATGCAAAGAAATAATTAAGGAAACAAGAGAGCTAGTACCTCCAAGTAGAAAAAGTGTTTCAATTTTAAATAAGTTAATTTTGAGATAATCAATTAAAAGTTCACTTTGATTTACCTTATCCAACACATTATCCAGACAAAACTGAAGAAACAAAAAAGTCCTGCGCATAATATGATTAATCAATTGGTTGCAATCATAAATAGCCTCCATTGAAGGAAGAAGAAGCGTCTGTCATGACTTGTTATTTCAAACTTAATTCAACAAACTTCTCATTTAGCACGTAGTTATTGACCAAAGAAGGTGAACCAAATTAACTATAGTGTAACCTGTACACTATTTACTTCTATGGTTTTTGTTTTTCAGATCACTGTATGGTTGTCAAATAATATGCATACATCTAATACAATACTACAAACATTAATAAAGCAATACAAAGAATTTTTTCCTTATGAGAACAGGAACAAAAATGTGAATTTTACCTTTGAGAGTGCAACGTGATTTCTTTCTATAACACCAAGTATTATTTATTGAGGCCGGTTTAGCTTACAGACGTCCCGTCCCTTCTTACAATGCATGATATGATTTATTAGTAAGCTTTCCGTGTCATCCTTGTCATGAAAGCAACTCGGTGATCATTATAAAGTATATCTTTTCACACGGATTACACTGCAACCACAATTAACTCTCATTCCTACTCCTCTCCAAGAGCTTGCTGCTTTCTAGCTGTTGCCTTGCTCAGCCATGTTAAACTATCTGCACATTGTGTGCAAAATTTCAGAGTTACACTTTATTCATAAAAGGGTTTATAATTTGATTAATTTTATATTATTATCTGTTTATCTTTGGGGCATGCAAATAGTTTAAAAATGATCCTGCATTCCCATTGTTTACAAAACAGCTAGAAATGGTTCATTCATTTGCTTAAATGTGTCTTTTTTACAATGTAGGATTTGAAAGCTGAGGCTAACGTTGGAGATGTTGAGTTCCAAGCAGTGAAGATTCTGAGACAAGGGGGATATAGAGCCACATATTTCATCTTTGGTGGGTAAACTATATATGTTCCCCTCATTCACACCTACGTTTTACTTTTGATAATTAAAGCCAACCTTGATGAGAGGCTTTGATACTACCCTGTGCTTGTTTCCTAAGAATCTTACTATCAATTCTTGTTCAATTGATGTTGTTATTCTTTCCTCTTTAATTTGCTTGAACTGAATCTTGTGATTGTATTAAAGATAATCAAATTAAAGATTCTTGGTTAGTACTTAGAACCCCAAAATACTTGCTCAAAGTAGCTAGTCTTGAAAGCTATATAATTAAATTAAGCACATATATGTTAGTATAGACATTGCATTACATTTGCTCGTAAAAAATGAAGTAATTGTAAACAGAACAGGACAGTTTTACCAAATGCCAAAAAGGTATGTTAGTTTGTTGATGATCTTCAAATCATATCTTCTGAAATTGCTAATAATAATTGTTTAAGGTGGGGTCAATTGCTGGAAGTAAAGAGATACTGGAGTTTTCAGCTCCAAGTAAAGACTGGCTCACTCTAACTTACCACCATTCTCCCAACATAAATTAATTCATTATATTATCAGCATACAAATTATATGTCATATTCAAGAGTTGAAATCAGAACAAATTATCTTATAGCATCGGTTTCTTGTATAGGGAATCTATGTAATACATGTTTAGAGTTCATTGTTTACATGCCAAATGGAAATTTATGATTTTTCTTATCAATTTCTGGGCTGGTGTGATGGGTGATATCAGGCCTCAACATGACTTAATAACTTATCATAATTACTTGTGGTTGGACCACGATATCCAGGTCAAAGGCACTAATGCCAGTATACCTTTGTAGGATTTTATGATTATTGATGCTTTTTAAATTGCATTCTTGTATTTGTTGCTTTCAAATTACAACCTGTAAATTGGGGTTTTTTGGGTTAAAGGGTCATTATAAGATCATAAGTATGCTCTCAGTCTATATTGATCCCCAATCAAAGATATTCTTGTCATTTTCATTGTTAAGCATGTAGAAATGGTTGTACACTTGCACTGGCAATGGTCAAATAAAAAGGAAAATTATTTGTCCTGATTATGCAACTGATGTGAATAAGGTACAGTTGCGGAGCTAAGTTATGCTAAGCTTGCAAGAACAATCCAAGTTTAACAAAAAAAAAAAAAAAGTGTTCAATCTGATGTAAGGTATTCCTGATGAGTGTTATTTTTACCTGGGACTATTTACTATCTTAAGAGGAACTCGGCATCCAAAAATGATGTTGTAAAGGATTTTTTTCACCCTTTACAAGAGGGAGCCTGGTGAGCATTTCCAAAAGGTAATCTTTTTGGGGAATTTTATCACAGACCACAGATGTGATAGCCATTATTATGCTTTGAGAGATGTCCTTAAATTGCCATGGTATGGAAAGGAACATATATTTAAATAGAAAATGTTGTTAATTATTTTAATTTAATTTTTTTCATATCATTTTATTGTAATAAAACTGTATATTGTGTAACTGATTTTGTGTGCTTAGGGGGTGCCTTACAGTTCTTTAGTTTGTGCGGAGGTGTTAGCAATAGCAAAGTAGATTAGAAGTTTGGCAATTTTGGCTAAATTCATAAAAAAATTGTGGATAGTTTGGTTCTATCCTAAAAAAAAAAGAAAATGCTGAATTAGTGTTGTAGCAAATAATATTCAATCATTGTTTCCTTCAGGACTGTCATGTTGTAGCTCATGTTTTGAATTTGTATATGTTGAAGTTTTGGATCTCAACTAGTGATTGTTTTTGAAGAGGTGTCTTTGAATTGTTTTTGAAAAGGTGTCTTTGAAATTCTTGATCCCTGTCTTGTCTATATTCGTGTAGAGTATTTCAATTACTTTCCATACGCGTTAAAGCATTTATAATGTTAAAAATCAACAGTCAAATTTCAACATGTACAGTATATAATAAATAATAGCAGCAAATGAGAAGAAAGAATTCCAACCTAGAATTTTAGCAAATCTTTTAGTCGGTGGGATATTTGAGATTAATAATACAAAATGATGGCAAAAACTGAGTTGCTAGTTTTAAATTGTAAAGCTAGTATATATAATTAAGGGTTTTAGAATTGATGAAGTAGGCTCTGCATGACTTGAAATTATTTACAAGTTTTCTTTCTTTCCTTTTTCCT
The DNA here is from genome assembly GCA_007407185.1 of Glycine tomentella. Lineage (NCBI taxonomy): Eukaryota > Viridiplantae > Streptophyta > Magnoliopsida > Fabales > Fabaceae > Glycine > Glycine tomentella. Next base: position 54,426 of record PYAF01001813.1, read on the forward strand.
TCTATTTATATTTTGCGCTGGTTTTCTATTGAGCCTTGACTTGCTGGCTTGCTCCAACCCAGCTTCACACTAGTTTTGTACTCCAATTCTTGATAAGTTTCTCAATTCACTTTTTTTTATGTGAAATGTTAGCGATAGGGTTGAAAACATTTGGTTGCTTTAATTCCTTCTCTCTAGTTTTTTTTTTTTTTTTTGCTGTTGGAAACATGTGATTCACTGCGAGTAAAGAACTTAATGTCTTCAACTAAAGAATGAGTCACTCTTTGCCTATGTTATTTACTTATAGAGTCAGGGATTATGGATCATGATGCTGATAAGATTACTACTACTTTACTAGTTTCTAGCTAGAAATGTCCAACAAGCATGATAATGATGAATTTATTTATTTATTTGGATAAACCATGATGATTATCAGTGCAAAGTGCTGACCAAAGTTGAAGCAAAAAGCCTTGTTTTATTTAATATGAACAATCAGAATTCCTTGAGTATCTTATTTTATATGTCTTGAATCTCTCGATGGCAGATTATTCACTGCAAATCATTGTGCAGATCACCCAGAAGTCTAGTTATTGAGGTAGCAATTCTCTTACAAATACTATATTAACTACAAATATTTAACATGTGTGTGTTGGAACCATTAGTGTTGCAAATATTTACTGCAAATACTATATTCACGTCAATTTGTCCATATTGCACTATTTTTTCAATGACTTCAATCATGGTTTTGTGATAAATTGCATGTTATTTTTCCTTTATTGTTTGCATCGCCATCGACACACTCTTATTGGTATTATCAGTGAGGTTCTCCCAATGTAAGTATCTTCCGGACACTTTTGTGCTTGTTACAAGTTTGAAATTACTTGATAAAAGTTGTGTATGGTATGATTATTTTAATGTATCTCTTTGTTCTATTAATGGTTGTTGTTTTATATATATGTTATGTTCATTATGAGTGAACTTTAGTTTTTCGTTTGAGATTCAATACAATGATTAATAAGACAGTTTTAATTAATTGTTGTATTAAATCTTGAATTGTTTGTTTGAACAGTTTGGATATAGTCATTTTTTATACTAAATTCATATGTATAAGTCTCTTTTCTTAAATTTGATGAAATTTCGATATAATGCATTTCATTTTGTTCTCGAGTGCATACTTGATTATGGTAGAATTGATGTCACCACTTTCATGTTGTGTACATAAAAATCAATACAAAATGTTGTCGAAACTTCGTCAAATTTAAGAAAGAATACATAGCCTATGCATATGAATCAAGTATAAAAAGATGTCTTCCTGAATAGGATAGGCCATACTTTTAATGTAAAAGTGAGATCTTCATGCATGGAATAACTTTGTGAGTATCACAAAAGAGGAAAGATAGATCGAAGTTGGTTGAATGCAAGTCGTATGAGCCCTGGGTTTGAGAATGAGATTGAATAGTTCTTGGAATTTGCCTTGGAAATAACTCGATCGAATGAGGATGGAAAATATTCGGATCCTTGTACTAACTGTTTGAATGGGAGACAACAAGTATAGATGACATACGGGAACATATTCTCTATGATAGGATTAAAAATAATTATACAACATGGATATGGCACGGTGAATTGATAGACATGCAAAGGAGGTCACAAACTAAGCAAGTTGATGTAGAAAAGGGAGATCGATTATTGGACATGATTTTTTATCTTGGACAAGGGTCTTTTCAGCAAGCACATGTCCCTTTGTATGATACATTGGAAAATTATTTGAAGAAGTCTTTGTATCCGGGGTGCAGGAAGTCATTGACATTGTTGGTCAACGGTGTTAAGTTTGGTTAATGTGAAGGTCAAATATGGGTGGAGTGATAAAAGCTTCACTTCATTGCTTAAGGTAGTGCAGGATATGCTTCCAAAAGAAGACATATTGCCAAAAAGTTACTATGAGGCGAAGAAGATACTTTGTCTGATGGGTATGGAGTATCATAAAAGTCATGCATGCCCTAATGATTGCATATTTTATAGACATGAGTTTGAAGAAATGCATAAATGCCCCAAGTGTGGGTATCACAACACAAAGTGTAAAATGATAAGTGTAGTAGTGATTAAAGCACAAAAAAATGTCCCTCAGCAAAGGTGTTATGGTATCTTCCTATCATTTCAAGTTTTAAGCAGTTGTTTGCTAATGAAGATAACGTAAAAGACCTTACATGGCATACAAATGGAAAAAAACTGTGATAAAATGCTCTGCCATTTGGCTGGTTCTTCCCAATGGAAGAAAATTAATTGTTTGTATCCAGATTTTGGGAAAGAGGCAAGAAACCTTAGGCTTGGACTTGCCACTGATGGAATGAACTCTTTTGGAAATTTATGCACTAACCACAATTCATGACCTATTTTGCTAGTAATTTACAACTTGTCTCCTTGGTTGTGCATAAAGCGAAAATACATGATGTTGTCTATAATGATTTCGGGGCCAAGACAGTCAGGAAATGACATCAATGTTTATCTAAGTCCTTTGATTGAAGAGTTGAGAAAGTTATGGGAGGAATAGGTTGACATGTTTGATAGGAATCGAAATGAGACCTTTAAGTTGCGTGCAATGGTATTTTGTACCATTATTGACTTTCCAGTATATGCGAATTTGAGTGGATATAGTGTTAATAGGCATCATGCATGCCCTATATGTGAAAAGGACACAAACTACATACAACTGAAACATGGAAGGGAAAAAGTGTACACTCGGCATCGACGTTTTATCAAACCTTATCACCCTTATCGGTGATTGGAAAAAACTTTTAATGGAAGTCAGGAAAATGAAATTGCGTCGATACCCTTAACTGGTAAGCAGGTTTTTGAGCGGCTTGAGGACATGAATACTACATTTGGAAAGACCCAAAAAAAGTTGACAAGTGAGAAAAACATATGGAAGAAGAGGTCGATATTCTTTGATCTTTCATATTTGTCCGATCTAGATGTTAGACATTGTATAGATGTTATACATGTGGCGAAAAATGTGTGCGATAATATAATTGACATGCTTCTTAACATTAAATGTAAGACAAATGATGGTTTATATACTCGTCAAGATCTAACTGAGATGGGTATACGTGACCAGTTACATCCAAGGTCTGATGGTAAGAATATATTTGCCTCCAACATGGCATACTTTGTCAAGAAATGAGAAAACAAGTTTTTGACAGTGTTTGCGGGTGTGAAAGTGCCATAGGTATACTCTTCAAATATTAAGAGTCTTGTGTAGGTGAAAGGTATCAAATTAGTTGGCTTAAAGTCTCATGATAGTCATGTCTTGATGCAATAACTCTTGGTCATGGCGATATGAGACATCTTGTCTAACAAAGTCAAGCATGTCATAACTCGCCTATGCTTACTCTTCAATGCTAGCAAAGTCATTGACCCTCTAAAGTTAGATATATGACTTGAAAAATGAGGATGTTATTATCTTATGTCAATTGGAGATGTATTTTCCCCCTTCATTTCTTGATATCATGGTTCACTTAATTGTGTTTTGTTCAGAGTACATTGAAAAGGTGAAACTTGTTTGGACTTTTTGAGTCTCATCATGACGAGAGAGTGGGAGGTAAGGACTCACAAGGACTGAATGTTATAATTTTGGGTCTAGAGGAATTGAATTAAGCGCATTTGTATATATTGAATAATGCTAATGAAGTTGGGTCATACATAGTTCGTCACGAAGCCTTAGTCAATGAAAGTAACCCAAAAATGATCAAGAATAGGGTGTTGAAAGAGCATATCAAGACTTTCCTAAATTGGTTTAAAGATACAATCTTTGGTGATGACAATGCTTATGAAACATTAAGGAAGTTAGCAAATGGGCCTAAACTAAATGTTAGAACTTGGCAGGGATACGATATCAACAAGTATTCATTTTACACCAAATCATAAGATGACAAGAGTACATTGCAAAACAATGGGGTTAGTCTTAAGGTTGAATCTCAACACTTTGCTACTATAAATGATGACAACTCTGATATGGCGTCCATGCCATACTTTGGAGTCATTAAAGAAATCTGGAAGCTTAATTATGTTAAATTCATTGTGTGTATTTTATGTGTAAGTGGGTTGATAGCAATATCGGTGTGGACCGATGATTTCAAATTTACTTTGGTAGATCTTAAGAAGCTAGGTTATAAGAATAAGCCTTTCATCATGGCAGAACAAGCTCAAAAAATGTTTTATGTTCAAGATCCTTGTGATGAAATATGGTCAGTGGTTCTACACAGAAAAACCATTGATGTCAATCTTAAAGATGATGATTCAACCCTTGATACTTGTCACACTCTTATCTCCACACACATGCCTACCATCAATGGAGAAGATGAAGTTGACGACATACATGCAAATCATAATAATCATGATGAAAGAGAACTAATTAACATCGTATAATGGAATCATTTTTTTAACATATTTGTTTCCATATTTATAATTAGATAACTTAGTATTTTTGAGTTGACTTTCATTAATGTTCTTTTTTAACAAGAACATGGCTACACCACCGAGCTCCCCTCCTCCCAAGTCAGCATATTTACTGTCTATGTCCAGGAAGACTAGAAAAGCCACACAACTCATATCATTGCCTGCCAGAACTGTGGGTTTGGAGAGACCACTGGTTCATGTGGATCCTAACATTGGGAAAGCTATTGGTTCTTACAGAAAGAAATTAAGGACCTATTTTGGGGCCATCACTCGAGACAAAGTTGATGTTACTTATATTCATTGGAAACAGGTTCCTACATCTCAGAAAGATTTGATTTGGTAGGACATTCATGTATTTCAATTAAACCCTATATGTTGGTAACTGGATGTATTAAACCGACACATTGTTGTTAATCACTAATTGTTACATGTCATTTTGTAATGAAGCATGAACTTGTTATTCCAGAAGCGTTCGATAAAAAGATGAAGAAGAAAATTCTCCAATTTGTAGGAGAGCGATGGAGACAATTTAAGTCAGATTTGACCTCCAAATGGGCTGTTACAGAAGGCAAGGATGATGACGATGAAACTGTGTATGACAAGTACAATATTAGTAAAGACAAGTGGAACCAATTTTGTTAAAGACGTAGAGACCCTTCATGGGAGGTTAATTGTGGTTAATGTTTTTGAAATTGACATTTATAACTTTTTTTAAGCATTTTTTGTTGACATAGTGTCTAATTCTCACAGGATATTAGAAAGAAGGAAAAACCATCCAAAAACACAACACTCCCCCCCCCCCCCC
>PYAF01001813.1:59764-76089 GCA_007407185.1 Glycine tomentella
TTGAGGAAGGAAGCCAAATTGTTGATAAGATTGTAAGTTAATTTTTAGTTTTAAATGTAACTATATATAATAATAACAACAATAGTTCGTAAACATAATTTCTTTTGTGGGTTGCAAGATTTCTTGGAAAGGAAGTTCGGACAGGGTAGCTTTGTTGCCTATGGATGTCAGGATGTACTGATTACTGTTATTGGACGACCAAAGCACTCTGGACATGTTCGTGCTGTTGGAGTCAGTGTCACCATCAAAAAATCCTTTAGACCACCATCACAAAGCTCTCACACATCTACATCGGTAAGCCTAGAAGAGCTAGATCGACTGAAACAAAATCTTAAAGAGGAGTTAACACATAACATTAGAGACGAGTTGGAACAATCAATCACCGAAAAAATGACAAAAGAACTAATGTTGTTGTTCAACTAGATGCAATCTCAGTAACAACATCTAGTTGAGCCAGATGTAGCTTCTTTTGGTTCCCGTGTGAGCACAAAGATAAGTTGTGTTGATCACTCAGGGCAAGACCTTGACATTGATATCTCATATAGGTGTGGGTTGTATGTTGATGACATTCCTCTTTGCCTAGTTTCCCTTGAGAGAGTTTATGAGGGGTCGTCAATCATACACCACATGCGTTTGGCTGATGATATGGTAAAGGTGGATGTTGATGAAGTTCGAGATGCAAATGCTCATGTCCTTATACCCACTAAAGAGGTTCAGTTAGTGCGGCAGATCTTGAACACCTTCATTGCTTGGCTAAAACACCTCATGAAGCCTTTTCCAAAAAAAAGTATTTCCTTTTTGTTGTGTTTATAATTATTAAAAAAGGATTTGATCATAGTAAAGTCTTGACTATCATCAACTTATGTTTATTAATTGTGTAGGATAAATAGATACCAAAGGGATTGAAGAAGCCTTTTGATAGGCCAAAATCTAATGATGATCCCATATACCAAATGACTTTTATGATCCCACAACTTTTCCTCAAGCCTATGCAAGTGATGTGGGATGCAACTATGTTTTTGGTGTACAATGATAATATTCCCTTGTGCCTTATGCATAAAGCATGAAGGTCTTGGGAATATAGCCCATGGTGGTCAATGTCTGAACATCATTGTTATACAATTGTGGATTATGTAAGTACATTTTAATTATAGTCAATTGTCTAATTGACTGTATTAAATTGATTAATAATTTACATTATTTCAACAAAAATAGGCATATGAATGAGTTAAGTATGTGATTGGGGAATGGTTCTATGTATGGATTCCTTAAGCCACAGTCCATACAGAAATCAAGGCAATCATAGTTTGCATCTGAGGAATAAATTAAAAATGGATGCATAATTCATATAGAGATGTCTACCTATGAGTCTTCTTGAATGAGTAAGTAAAACTTAACAAATACATTTAAATAATATATGCATTATGTAACACCCTATATGCATCCGGTGTATTAACATATTACTTAATCAGATAAGCGCATAATTACTTTAATTAAAAGCCGTAGAAGCGATAATAAAACCATATTTCTTGATTCATTATGTATGGTGTACGTTAAGTACACATCATAAACATATTTCAGCCTCATTGATCCAAAACAACAAAAATAAACTATGGCAGATGCATAACCAATATCTCTACAGATATATCAGGAGGTAACAAAGTACATATATATACATCAGCTGACACTAACAGTGTCTATACAAAAGAATAAGCATCCCAGTGCTCTGATCTCAAAGATCACTTCCTCACACGAGGGCATACAAAATATATAATGTCCAAGTACAAAGCATGAACAAAACATGTGTGCACACACACACATCTTCCCTCACAGGGGTACAAAGCAATATCATAAACAATTGAGCCACCAAGCTCCAAAAACACTGCTCAACAGCTATGCAAAAATTGTCTCTACTGGGGCCTTCCGCCCTGAGACCTTTCATCTCTTTCGAATGAATCACTTGCAAAACATAATCCCCACACGGGGTGAGATACACATCTCAGTAAACTCAGGGTCCTTGGAGGCATCTCCTCCACCCTGGCTCACTTCTATGACACACGTCATCAAGGCATCACAATCAATGGCTAATAAGAAATTATTTCATTGATTATTTTAACTATAAAGAAGCTAATAAGAAACATGGTCAGAAAGGAAACAGACTCCTAAGATCAATTATGATGGTAAGTTATAGAGCTTTGTCTATTAACCAAGAAAGGTACCTCAAATCTTTTGAATATCTTGTTTTCTTACATAGAACCTTTCTTCTTCCATTAGCTTTTGTCAGCATTACCATCCTACTTTCCTCAGTAGCGATTTATTAACACTTATACAAAAGCATAGTATATCCTTGTGCAATGGTTCATAAAATGTAAACTTGGATTCAAATATTAGGAATATGATTAAAACTTAAAACATGATATGTATGCTATGCAATTCCAGGATCCCATATTTAGCACAGGCATGGCCTCACGCTTAGCGCATAGGACCGTGGCACTCAACATATGGGATTATTGCTTAGCACCAATGAATGCAAGTTCCAGACTTGCTCTCTAAAAGACCATTGTAGAATGCACAAAAGATGTTAGTAAGGTGGTGTAGGATCTCCAGACCTATTCTCTAGAGACAAACTTATTCAGCGCAACATTTGAACTCTTAGTGAGGTTTTAGTATCCACTTTGTGACCTTTTTTTCTTAATGCACAAAGAAGGGTGCTTAGCTAGGATTCTCCTCGCTTAGCGAGGGTTGTCCTTTGCTTTGTGATAAAGTACTGGGTATTAGACCTGAGTCTTATATGATCCTCGTTTCATAAGAATGCAGTTTTGTCAAGTCACAAGATCTCACACACACACACACATAAGAAATCCTATAAAATAATTTTAAGTAATTCCATAAATAAATATTTTGTTGAATAATATTTATATAGAAAATTTTGTTAATTAATATCTTATATAATAAAGTTAAATATCATTTTTACATAATTATACAAATAATTTATTAAAATTATTTTATTCAGCATATTTTTATCATAAAATAGTTTTTATGCTATCATAATTAAATTAATTTTAATGTTAATATTTTATGCTTGAGACCAATATCATTCACAAGAAAATAGATGGGAATCTAACTACCTCTCACATATCTATTGTATGATATTTTATTTAAATCCATATATTGTTAGCTATTATATTTACTACAACATAATATTTTAACTCTATTTTTAATAATTTAATAGAAATTATTTTATTTGTTAATGTTTATATAACCGTGTTGAGTTTTTTTACATATACACATAATAAATTTATTAACATATTTATTAAACATATATTTATAAAAAATTAATTTTTCAATTATATTATATATAAATATATTTAATTTTTATTTATTGCATAAATAATCTTTTACTAGACATGGCAAATAACCCCCTCCAACTTTCATGAGAAATATCCAGATTGCCTAGTACATGTAACATGCGGACAAAAAATTACAACTTAGACTGATAGAGGAAACTTTGTGTTGTGTCATCTGGGCACATGTGTATTTAATTGCGATGATTATATGCTTTTTAATTATTGATTTTCATGCTTAAACACATACACACATGTGTGTGTGCGTGTGTGTGTGATTTAGTTTAGTGAAGCATGGTAGAGAAATGAGAATTGTTTGAGATAGATTTCCATATGTGCAAGAATTGTATTGCACATGAGTCGCAATGTAATTTGTCTTTGTGTGAGGGGACTCTGTATGAGGTTTACTTTGAGTATAGGTATTCCTAGGGAGGTTAGCATGATAATCTAGAAAGTTAGTGCATTAATCTAGACATTTAAGATAGGATTTACCAGTTTCGGTGAAAGCAGTTTTTATCATTTTTACCTATATCTACTTTATTTATTTCTGGCTAAAAATTCAAAAACAAAACCACCCATTTATGGCACCCTCTTGCACTTTCCCCATGGCCTATACCATGGTCATTCAAGCTTGTCGATTGAACACATGAATAACAATAACTTTGTATCATTTCTCACCATTTGCTCTCAAAAATCCCAACTTGGAACCTTCATCCTCTCCATCTTGCATGATAACTTCAAGGAGGAAGATACCACCATTTTCTTCTTCTTTGAAGCTCCATAGTAATGTCTTGACACTTCTCTCAAAGATTTGGTAAAAAGCTCTCAAATCTCTTATTTTCTTCTCATTTCTTCATCATTTTCGTGCAAAGCCCTTATATTTGGTTTCAAAATTTTTTTTTTTCATCCTTTGGAAGCATGAGACTTCAAGATCTGAGCCCTTATTCCTTGAGCATTTTGTGGAAGCTTCATTCAAGGTAAGGCAAGTATTTCCACTTCTCAAACCCTAACCTTGTTGTCTTTGGAAGGTAGACTTCAATACATGATGTTGTGATGTTTAAAAAATTTAGTATCTGCTGCCATGACTAGAACTAGATGATATGTTGTTTTCTGGAAGATTTAAGGCCAAAATGGCTTCTTTGGGTGTTAAAACATATTGTTAGCCTTAAATTTCACTTAAGCCAAAGTTTCCTAGCAAAAGTTAGAATAAAACAAGTTTTAGGACATTTAATCAGATAAAATCTGTCACGAAAAATAAACTCGCAGTAGTTGTATGGATTTTTTTCTTAAAGTTTTGAACTCAAAAATGAGTTTGTTAGGTTTGAAAATGTAGGGTAGCATATAAGATTTATGAAAATTTGATTCTTAGAGCACCTAGAACACTGAAAATAAGTTAGGAGTGAAACTTTATAAAACTAAGCGCGGAGTAATTTTAGATAGTAGACACCTTAGCATAGGCATTCATGCCTCTAGATAAATTACCTTAGAATTATTTATTTTCTGGAATTGTTGATATATTTGTTAATTGTTGAGATAAACTGCAAGATCTTATGACTAATGCATGTTATAGAATTGTGATGATTCTTTACTGATAAAATTACTGAGATACATGCGTGTATATTTATTATTATTTTTGTTGAATTTATTTTCTGCTATATATTTATATAATGCTATTTTTATCTGTATGCACTGTCATTTGGGTCTATGGGTGTTCGAACCTCGGCAAATTCTTTGCTATGTTTGTTAGATGGCTATAATTATAGTCGTTATGTTACTCAATTATTTTGTGTGACTAGTGATTTTACCTCTTAAAGGGCCATGATTGGTTCTCTAAGAATAGTACGTAGGTCTGAGCCTCATCTTTCTTTCTTTCTTGTTTGTTTGAACGCGTTCGTTGATGCACGGGGCATAAGGGCTACGCATGCGATGCAATGGCAGAAGTCAAGAGGATTGGATAAAAAGTAAGGAACCGATGGTTCTATTTCTTATGTGAGAAGGTGATGTTATGTTAAGAAAGTGAATGATGGACACAAATACATTGGACTATAGTGGGCGGAGAGGTTCGAAGAACTTGGGGGAATTAGCGAGTGGTGAATATCCGGCATTTGGTGCAATCATTTGGTGTAAGTAATTCACAGGACTCACTTTGTTACTCCCGACGGGCTCCAAGACCATGTTTTTTGAGTTGGGAGCTTAGGGATTAGTGTATAATGTATTTGCATGTGGTGATCACTCCCAACTAGCATTCACAAGATTATGTAAGGCCACCAAGACCTGGGAGGATTGGTTGTAGAGGTTGGGCCCTAATAGGTGATAAGTGTGTTAGAACGCACTTAGGATCTCAAGACTGTTGGTTGCTTAGAAAACCACATGTAGTGGTTGACTAGGTTTTATGTTTTCTTTGTTGATTGTTTGTTTGTGACGTTTGAGGAGCGAAAGACTCACCCCTATAACCAACAACTTTTAGATACTGGCGATGTCGAGTACCCTAAGGCATTTGTGGACTTAGCATAGTCTATAAAGAGTAGGTATGGCCTTGCGTTGTAACACGGACTACGCGTTACACTTGTCATACTCGAATTTATTTTGTGCCAGCAGATAAACCGAATGTAGTGCCCACTGCCATAGACAATACGTTGACCTATTACATCCCATGAGGATTCATCTCTCGCACAGAGCTCCAATATTATAAAGATTCTTGCTTATATTCATATTGGAAGAGTCGTACCATGATTTGGAATTCATGTTGACTCCAATGGAGTACAAGGAGCAAGGCAATGTTTGTCGAAATAGCGTGGAGCAAGTGCACCCAATGGAGGTTATAAAGAACCGAGGCGACCATTTGGACATGTCATCCGAGGAGTTTAAGGAGTATTGTGAACTTCTAAGGCAGTTGGAGCCCAAGTCTGAAGAGGAGAGTGACGATTCTTTTGAGGACATGTCTTAGTTAGTTAAGTATTCCTAGTGTGATAAGTAATTTGCTCTAGTCTTAGTTTTCTTTACTGTTTTTATGTATTTGATAAAGGTTTCTTCAAGGGCATGTATTTTTTTCATAGCAGGGATGTAAAATGTATTTTGCTCACCATCATACTATTATGAGTTGTGTCGATATAGTTCTTTTGTGACACTACTGATTTTATTTTACTTATGTATGAAAATCGAGTTACTTTATATCTCTAATTATTTTAATTCACACGTTTGTTTAAATGAAAAAAAAGAAACGAGAAGATGTTTTACTAATAATAAGTAACAAAAAAAAAAAATAATGGTGAGTATTTTAAAATAAATTAAAGTGATTTCAAATAATATTTTTGATGTAGAATTTGAGGTGTTGCAGTACGTGTATTATTTATATAATCTCATATATACAAGTATTATTACATGAAATTTAAATTCTTTATTTGTTAGCTAATATATTTACTACAAAATAATTTTTTACTCTATCTTTAATAATTTAATATAAAATAATTCGATGGGTTAATATTTATATAATTCCCCCCCCCCCCCCCCCCCCCCATATATATATAGATAATAAGATAATTCTATGGGTTAATATTTATAAAATAATTCTATGTTGTAAATTTTTACATAAATACATAATGAATGTGTTGAAATAAATTTTATTAAACATATATTTACTAGAAAATAAATTTAATTTATCTTTAAATAATGTAGTAAATAAAATGTTTTCTAAATTCTTTTTTATTTCATAAATACTCTTCAACTAGGTATGATAAAAAAAAATAAAAAAACAAAAAAACAAACAACCAAACCTGAGGAGATCAACCCTAACCTATCCTGACTTTGGAAAAAAATATACGCTTTGAGTAGGTAAGGGTAGGAGTATAATATTACCGAATTCTTTAAATGGGGATGGAGATCTGTAACGAGCTATATGTTGATACCTATTATGTAATATTTTATTTAAATACAAGAATTATTAGCTAATATATTTATTACAAAATATTTTTTTACTCTACCTTTCATAATTTAATATAAAATGATTCAATTAGTTAATATTTATATAATAGTGTTGATTATTTTAAGATAAATGCATATTGAAATAAAATTTATTAAGATTAAAACAGGTAAGAACATGGACAATGATCTCAATTTTCAAATAACCTATAGTAGATAGTGATTTAACTAGCCTAAAAATCAAAATTTGGTTAAATTATTTTTTCTGCTTGGGTACTCATTTTTTTATTTTTGAAGAATATAAATAGCTAGCTAATTATGTTTGTCTAAATATAAAACTTTTAATTTTATAAACAAGTGTAATTTGAATATACATGAAAATGAAAATGATTTGATTAAATGCACGTTTATCTTACTAGTTATTTTAAAAATTATGCTAACAGTATTTTTATGTAGCTGACAATATAAAAAGTTATAGGTTGAGAATGTATAATTATTAAACTCAACTTTGATACAAATATTGTTTATATATATATAATATGAAAAAATTGTTTTTTATTCAAAATAATTATGATACAACCAATATATATACATGAATAAGAGATAAATATTGAAAAATATGATATCATATTATTTACAAATATTTAAATAATTTTAACCACAATATCCTAACTTTCCTAACTTATCACGCAACAATATAAATATTGAGACTCTTTTTTAAAATTCCTTTTAACATCCTACAAAAAGAAGTTCATATACCTATTAAATAATAACTTACTTTATAATAATCGTGTTGTGTTCATGGTAATTGATGAATGACTAAGGCATCGATGTCCCAAACATTCTAGAGCCGACGACCCCTTCAGATCTTTTTTTTGTTTCTTTTTATCTTTGGAACGATGAATTTCAATAAAATAAAACCCTTATTAGGCCCCAATATGCATGTCAGTAAACCATCGAAGGAAAATATTCTGTGATGTATAATTAGCAAGAAAATTATTTATGGCAACCTTTCAATCTCAAATACATGCTAGGGAGAGCCAAACCAACCATCTTTGTGAGGGGAAAAGACGAGGTGTGATGCTCACAAGAACATTGAAGATTGAGATTATATTGTTGGAGTCTTGGAGATAAGACAAAATAAAAATATATAATGGACCACCGCAATAGCAGTGCCCTAATCTTTGTGCTGTAAAATAATTGTGTGGTCAATTATTGACTCCATCGCAATAACTGGTCCAATTTCCACAAATTTGTTGCTTTGCTCAAGTATTCTTTCTTTTTATTGATTTTTTTCCTTCTTTTTTTATCCCATTTATTTTCTTGAACATAGTAATTTTAAGAATGGAAAAAAAGTGCTTTCAAAGCCAAGGAGAATTGCACTTTAGATAAAGTAAAACCGAAGCCAATTAACCAAGATTGTTATTTCAGTGGATCTAGGTAATAACATTAACATGTTAGTTTCAATATTGGTATGTGACTTACCTATATATTTACTGCTACTAATGATGGAAATTTTGATATATTAATAAGCAAACTCATCAATCAAATGGAATGTGTTAGGTATTATAATGTTAGTGGGGTATTTGTAACGGGTACAACATCCGTTCCAGATGCGGGGACACGTGACCTTAAACTAAAGGGCTTGCTTCACAAATCCGATTTTAAAGTTGGTACCTTTTTAGCGAGCTAATTATAATTACGTGATTCATTGGTAATATTAAAAAAATTGTGCAAAACATAAAAATCAATAGAAAAAAAGTTTAATTACATTTTAATATCGAAACTTACCAGCCAAAATATCAAATTTCACTCGAAGTAAAAGAAATCTCAATTTTTCTCTTCTTCAACCCTTAATCTTATACCTACAAGTTTTGTCAAATTTTATTAATTTTTCACTAAATTTGTTTAAGTTCTCAATGTATATATTATATTTCTTTTTATAATCCAAATCCAACATTCCAAATATTTAGATAGAAAAAAAGATTTAAAATAGAAGAAAGTTCACAAAGGAACTGAATTCATTTAATTTTAAAAATAGATATACTTAACTCAAACAACTTAAAAATAATTAAAATCACACATAACTCAAATTTAAATTATACAACTAAAAAAAATTATGTGTAGTTATGTAGGCTTTCCGCGAATGTAGGAGCTTTAATTTCTTGAAAATGACTCCATGCCATGCTAGATAATAAAATTTAAGCAACCTCACAGATGAGGTTAAAAGAGAATCAAAGCCACTAGATATAGTGCCATTCCCTTGTAAAGGACACATAGTGACACAAAGCAGAGTACTAATTAAAGAGGGACACTAAGAATCCAATGAAAATGGCTATCCATATTGATATTGTGACCTAGGCCAATTGTGCTAATCTTTTCCTTTTAGCAAAGGTTCCCTGCGAGAACTGTAACGGTTTATTTTAGGAAAGTTGCCGACTCCTCTTAAATAGTGGCACATGGAGCATGTTCTAATGCAAACCCCAGTTATAGTTCAGCCCTAGTACAAGGTCATAATCTTCACCAAATCGGACTTCACTTTGGGAAAATTAGGTCAAGGAGGCAAATACCACACGACACCCAAGAATTTGTTTGAACTTTTGTGGCGTGCATGGTACATTTTAAAAGAAGAAAACGCCAAATTATTAACAAAATTGATGTATATATGTATAAAAAAATTATTAAGTTATTATTAGAAAAAATAAAATTAACAACAGGAGACTTTGAATATAATTTTTAGAAAATTCATCAGTTAAAATTTAGCAATAAAAAAATCAATTTTTGTCACTTAATTTAATCACAATTTTATTATTTTTATTTAAAAAAATCATACAAATTCTTTATGATAAATAATCCTATTCACGCTAAATAGGATAATTATGGGCAGGATGATACTAAAAATATCCTTTTAAATATTTAACATGATTCTATTTTCAATATTTAAATTTGAGATTATTAATTATTTAAATAATCACATTGATTAACACACTTCATTATATTAATTTTAATGATTTATTCAATTATTATTATTTTGAATTAAGTTTATTTAACCTTTTTCTTTTCAAATGTTAATCTTGGATTAGACAAATCAAATTCTTATTTTAAACCCTTCATAGTTTTTCGCCCCTTTTACATTAGGAATGAAATTTGCAGCTGCAGAACATGAGGTCGATCGCAGAGTTGCAATGTATTTTCATATACAACTGCATAGGATTAGGACGAGACACGAGAGGGGAATTAGTACTTGGGGAAAGATTTAGCTAGGTGCTGTTTCTTTCAGATGAATTAGCTGCAGAGATCAAGGCTTCTCTTTTAAAATTTGCACTATGAATAATATGTTGCCATTTGCTAAGTGGTGGAGCAAATTAGATATAAAAAAAAAATGATGAGATGATGGTGTCATGAGTCAATTTCTCTCAAAATTGAAACGATCAATTGATTCATTTTGCAATTCCTTTCACAAGCCATTTTAGTTAGATTTAAAAAAAAAAAAACAAATTATTAGTTAAAAAATTTATTTGTTTGATAGATACATAAAAACAATTAAAACTTTTATTATTTTTTGATACGCTAGCTGCTTCAAAATATAATATTTTCTTCTGAATTCTAATTTTTTTAATGTTTTTTTCTTGAATATTTATTAAATTTTTTAAATCTTCTCTATATTAGGTGTATTTTATTTTATTTTATTTTCTCTTCTAGTAAGGTAGAATTTTAGTATTTTTATCTTCTTCATCTTTTCATATAAGATAAGAGTTTCTCATTTTTATCTTTCATTATATAAGATATTAATAATAATAGATAATAAGCTTATTTTATTTTATTTTTTTATATTTTGATATTACACTTCTATTTTAATTTTTAACCATTAAACTAATTATAATATTTGTTTTATTATTCCAGCTTATACTTCAAGATAAGAATATGTTAGATGATAGGCTTATTTTATTTTAATATTTTAGTATTAAAATATTTATTTTAACTAGTATACTAATTTTTTTTTGGTAGTGTAAAGGTAAACCAATACACTAATTAAATTAATGAAAGTGTGATGTCTACATAAAAGTATGTTATTTAGTTTATAATTTTATTTTAAATTTGATTGAAAATATTTTAAGATATAATATAAGATGAATAGTAAAAACAACACAATATGCAACAAATACAATAATTAAAATAAAGAAAAAATTAATTAAAATATTTTATCTTTAAATTTTTTTACAAGTGTTTAAAATTAATTAAAAATAAAATTATAAACATCCCAAAATATATTTTTTATCAATAAAGTAAAATTGAAATTGAAATTTATATAAAAAAAATATCACATAAATATATATTTCCATTATTTTACATTTTTCAATTGCTTTAATAGATAATTTTACCAAACACTTATGATTCACTAAATTAATTTAATAGCTATGAGCTATCATCAGCTAGTTTTGTCATACATAGTCCATATGTGTGATAAATTCTTGTGCTATTTCCTTTTTTATTTTATTTATTTTATGTTTTTGTCAGTTAAAAAAATTAAAATAACATTAATTACTATTTTTAATTATTCTATTATTGAAAAAGAAACAAATAATATATAAATTGTCGAAGTAATAAATGAGAAAGATAAAAGACAATAATAAAAATTATAATATAAATAAGAATAGTAAATATCATTCTTAAAGATATAATGAAGGTTCTTGTTGCTTGCCTTCATCATTTTCTGGATGGGATAACTGGATCATTCTAAGGATGTTTCGTTGCTGGAAGAGGTACTATGGATAACAGTATTTTGGTTAAGGAGGTTGCTCATTTTATCCATAATATTAAATCAAAGGAGGGTGTACGTGCTTGTTTTTAAGGTAGATCTTGAGAAAGGTTATGATAGGCTTTAGTTGGGATTCCTATGGCAAACTTTGGAGAGCTTTGGATTTCCTCAAAGCATTGTCAAGCTCATCATGTGGAGAGTGATAGTGTCCTCTCTTTCTATTTTGTGGCATTGATCAAAGGTGGGGCCTTCTTCCCTATCTCATGGTTTGAAGCAGAGAGAGCCCTTGTCTCTATATCTCTTTGCTCTCTGCATTGAGAGATTGGCCATTCGCATTCAGGAGCTGACATCTATGGGACCTAGTCTCCCATTCATGTCTCTCCTAGGGGGGGTCACCTATTTCTCACCTTTTCTTTGCCGATAATGTTTTGTTATTTTGTAGAGCTAGTGAGTGTTAGATTAGAAAGTTTAAATTTGAAATATCGTTGTAAAAATTTCCTATTTACAAAGCTGATTTTCAGCAAGTTATTTTAGATTGATTGTTAAAGGATTCTCAAGCTTTATCTCTGCAACAGATTGATTGTTAGAGGATTCTTAGACTTTATCTCTGTAACAAATTGATTGTTTATTTCTTGTGTATAAATTACACCTCAGTTTAGGAGGAAAAATACAGATAAATAAAAAGATTTATACCAGTATTGAACTTTGACATGGTATCAGTTGGGTTATGATCTAGGTCCCAAATAGCCCCACATTACTAGGTTCCAAATAACTCAACATTACTTCCGATTACCTGAATCCACGTTTTTTTTTTCAAAATTCCTAACTTTATTTTCTTTCCCAAACTCGTTCCTCAATGGCTGAAATCGATTCCCCTCCTGAATCCACCACGTCCATTCCTTCTACTCCTGCAACACCCTCAAATGTCATTATCCACCAAGATAGTTCCTCATTTCCTGTTACCGTGGTTCTTGATGACACAAACTACCCTCTTTGGTCTTAGTTGATGGATATTCGTATTGGTGCTCGTAACAAGTCTGGCTACCTTACTGGAGCCACTGTGAAGCCTCCGGTTGCTGACCCATCGTATGATACGTGGGTTACTGAAAATAAACGAGTCAAGAGCTGGCTCATTGACTCTATGACTCCCTCTTTGATGCAACGGTTCCTGCGTTTGGAATCTGCTAGTGAAATATGGGATACCGCGCTTCGCACCTTCTTCGACGAATCTGATGAGACCTGTTTGTTTGAGTTGAACCAATGATCCTTCACTATCAAACAACATGGTTATCCACTCTCCACCTATTACACTGAATTACTCTCCATTTTTCAAGATATTGACCATCATACCTCTGCTCAAGCTGGCATCATTACTAGAGTAGTTCAAATGCACTCTGCTATGGCTAGATTGCGTGTTCACATCTTCCTTAGCGGTCTTGATGCTGAGTTCGATCAGATTCATGGTGAGATCCTCTGGAAAGATCCTAAATTGGATCTTGAA
Organism: Glycine tomentella; assembly: GCA_007407185.1. Classification (NCBI taxonomy): domain Eukaryota; kingdom Viridiplantae; phylum Streptophyta; class Magnoliopsida; order Fabales; family Fabaceae; genus Glycine; species Glycine tomentella. The sequence continues at coordinate 73,287 of PYAF01001813.1, forward strand.
AGTTCTTATGCATATGTTCGATGGGAATACCAACAACGCATTACCATGAATTGTTCTGCTTCTTCCCATGACTCCTCTACCATGGTGACTCACTCTCCTCGCTCTTCCTTCGCACCTCTGAAGTCTCGCAAATAAGGTACAACTTTCAAACCTCTGTTCTCATTGTGGTGATTCTGGTCACACAAAAAATAAATGCTTTGAAGTTATTGGTTATCCTGAGTGGTGGGATTTCAATAAACATCCTCGCTCGAAGATTCTAAATAAGGCACTCTCTACCTCCTCTGATCCAGTTGCCTCTCTTCCTCCTTCGGCCCATGCTATGTATGAAGGAATTCTTGGTGGTAAGCTCTATGCTTTCTCTACACTATCTCGAATTGATTCTTGGATAATTGAGACAGGAGCTTCGAATCATATGATCTGTGATCATACCCTTTTGTCTAATTTCCCCTCTTCCCCTAAAACTGTGATTTCAACGTCTAATGGTGGAACCTCTGCCATTATTGGTCAGGGTTCCATCTCTCTTGCCCCTCAATTAAACCTTCAATTTGTTCTAGCAGTCCCCTCCCTTGAGTTTAATCTTCTTTCTGTTAGCCAAATTACTTCTACTCTTGATTGCTCTATTATTTTTTTGCCTTCCCGTTGTATATTTTAGGACAACCAAACAAAGGAGATTCTTGGTTATGGTGTTAGACAAGGCAAGCTTTATTTCTTGGATATCTCCTCTTGTGGCAGTAATTTCTCTTCTCGGGCATTTGCAACTTCTACTCTGGATAATGCTAAAGTTAGTGCTTGGCTGTGGCATAGAAGACTTGGTCACCTTTCCTTTGGATATCTTAAAAAGTTGTTTCCAACATTTTTTCTGAAATAAATGTTGCTGATTTTCATTGTTCAGTTTGTGAATTGGCTAAAAGCCACATAATTTTCTATTATCCTAGTTTGAATAAAAGCACTATTCCATTTCAAGTTATTCATTCAGTTGTTTGGGGTCCTGCCCAAGTTCCTTCTTTTTCGACATCTTTTTATTACGTCACTTTCATTGATGAATGTACCTGTATGTGTTGGGTGAGTCTCTTAAAAAATAAAGGAGAGGTTTTTTCTGTGTTTAAAAAATTTCTTCAAATGGTCCAAACACAATTCAGTAGCAAAATTCAAATCCTTCAATATGATAATGGCATGGAATATATGAATGGTGGGTTAAACGATTTTTTATCTTCTCATGGGATTAAACATCATACATCTTGCACTTATACCCCTCAACAAAACAGATTGGCTGAGCGTATGAACCGCAAACTATTGGAAGTAGTTAGGGACTCCTTATTTGGCATGAATGTTCCTTCTTATTAAGGGGAGGCTATAATCTTCGTTGCATATCTCATAAATCGGATGTGATACCCCTAAGTTCCAGCGCATTTGGCGCGAGTTTGAGCGCGTATGGCGCGAGTATAGGATCACGTCGTGGCCAAAAGTGTGGCGCTGATGGCGCCAGGTTGGCGCTCCTGGCGCCACATTCTCTGAAAGCTGGCGCTCTTGGCGCCGGGGATGGCGCTGGTGGCGCCAGATACTGAAGGATTTTCCCAGTTGGCGCTCTGAGCGTGGGATCCGGCGCTGGTAGCGCGAAAACCTCTGCAAGTTGGCGCTCTTGGTGCCGTGTGTGGCGCGGTTGGCGCCAGATGTTCTGGATGTTGGCGCTTGAGGCGCGGGAGGCTGGCGCCTGTGGCACGGGAATCTCTGGAGGTTGGCGCTCTTGGCGCCGGGGTTGGCACTGGTGGCGCCGTGATTTCAGGAAGATGACGCTCTTGGTGCGGGGCTGGCGCTCTTGGCGCCGTGGATCTGCAGCTGGCGCGATCAGCGCCGCAGCTCGGGCAGAGCCATTATATAAAGTGGGGATCACGATTTTGAGGGCCAAAACACTCTCTTCTTCTTCCTCCAGCACCCCACCTCCATTGTTGAGCACCCAAGCTCCATTTCTTCACCATACTTCACCAAAATCACTTCCTTAAACTTGTTTTGTGATGGAAATCACCTCTAGAGCTTGAATCCATCCTCTTTTTCCCCTCAAACCCACTCATTGTGAGAATCCCTTTTTCAAGGGAAGTTCGCGGAACTTGAGCTCGGCGAGGAACGGCGACGATTCGTGAGTACCCAAGCTAGGGGAAGTCGTCCTTGGGCCTTCCTTGCGTCTTTTGAGGTAAGAAACTCGAGAAACACCTCTTGATTCATGAGTTGGGGTTTAGGGTGAATAGTGACCCACTTTTGATAGAGCTTGTTTTAGCTTTGGGTCATGTTGAAGCATGTGCTTAGAATGTTGTAAGGATGTAGGATTAGCTCTCATATGTGAGTTTGGTGAATGTTGACTTCATGGCTCTTTGTGATGCATGTTATTGTTGTTGGTCTGAGTTGCTTGGCCACTTGTGAACATGCTAGAGCCTTGGTTGTGGTTTAGATGGCCTTGTGAGGCTATTGGTATGATGGCTTGTGAATGCCAGGCTTTATTGAACCATAGGTTAGAAGACCTTGATGTTGTGGAAAGGATTGTGAGTCCTTTCATTGATTAGCGGTTGTGAACCGTGATTGCTTGTGCCTTGTGTGGCTTGATTGTTGATTTATGTGTGTGTGCCTTGATAGGGCGTGACACCGAGGGTGTCAGTGGCGTGGGCCACAGAGCACGGGGAGAACTGCAGAGCTCGGCTTTGCCAGGTAAGTTCTGGACCCTTGGGGATGTTTCCCACTTGCTTGTGCTCCACCATACTCCGAGGGAGTATTGGTTACATTCATGACTCATGCATTGTGTGGTTGTTGCATG
>PYAF01001813.1:76189-89318 GCA_007407185.1 Glycine tomentella
TTGAGGCCAAGAGCTAGGATGTGTCCCGTCGCGGTGAGTGCCTAGTCTCGGAGGTACCATATACGTGCATCCATGCGAAGGGGTAGCACCCGATGGGATGGCACGGGTGTGAATTCCGGTTTCACACTGAGGTCGGCGTTTGACTCGGTCCGCCGTACATAGAGCTCGGATAGCTTGTTTTGTATATTGTACGAGAGGCCGGTGCGGCCCAGATGGATGTGATTTCCATGATGACGTGTGTCATGCTGAGTGAGCCAGGGTGGAGGAGATGTCTCCAAGGACCCTGAGCTTACTGAGATTTTTATCTCACCCCGTGTGGGGTTATTGCTTTTCAGGTGATACTTCTGGTAGAGAGGAGCGGTCTCAGGGCGGGAGGCCCCAGTAGAGACGGTACCTGCTTAGCCTCGGGCAGCAGAGGATGGCTTGGAGCTCGGCTCAGCTATCTTTGTGTTTTGTACGCTTGGAGCTCGGCTCAGCGGTTATGTTGTTTTGTATGCTTGGAGCTCGGCTCAGCATTTGTTTATGTTTTGTACCCCGTAGAGGGAAGACATGTGATGTACATGTAGTTTATTTTGTATACCTGATGTTTATATGTATGCCCTCGTGTGAGGAAGGATCCGTGGGATCAGAAAGCGCTCGGACGCTTATTCTTTTGTATATGCACCTCGGGTGCCAGTTATTGATGTACATAACCTGTTTGTTATGTAATGATGATGTTCCTCCTGTGTTTATATCTATGAGATATTTATGTTATCTACCTATGGTTGGTTTGTATGATCTGGTTAAGCAGGGGTTTGTTGATGCTTAATGTGGGCTGTGATTTCATACATAATGTTATCAAGAAATATGGTTCGGTTTTATGCTTCCGCTATATTTTAAAAAGGTTTTAATTAACTTGTTTAAGCGCTAATCTGATATTATTATAATGATAATACGCCGGGTATACACGGGGTGTTACATCGGACTCCTTCTAGTGTTCTTAATTTTCAAACACCTTACCAAGTCCTTACTTCACGCTTTCCTACACCCCATTCCTCTAATCTTGCACCTAGAGTTTTTGGTTGCACCACCTATGTTCATATTCCTAAAATTCGGCGTTCTAAATTAGACCCTTGTGTAAAGAAATGTATTTTTGTTGGGTACTCAGATGTCCAGAAAGGGTATCATTGTTTTGATCCTCTATCTCATAAAATGCATGTTACATTGGAGGTCGCCTTCAGGGAAAATGAACCTTACTATTTAGGGGGAGCCTCTACTTCTCTTTCTCAGGGGGAGAATTTATTGCCAAACAATACAAGCAATGGAGAAGAAGAAGTCTGGTTCTCTACTCATGTAGCGCCACCTAGTTCCCTAATTCCTACATCAGATTCCAGAAATGCACAACCAGCTACTGCCAAGGTACCTACTTGTTCACAATCTGAGATACCTTGTCTAACTCATATAAATCAAGAATCTCATATGGTTGTCTTAGACATTCAACCAGAAAATGATATAGAGGTAAATCTTGTTCCTTCTTCTATCATATCATCTAACACACACACACCAGAAGGTCATCTCGACCAAATAAAGGTATTCCTAAAAATTTTTACGAACCTAATCCTAAAGTAAAGGCTAAATATCCTCTTAGCAACTATGTATCTACCCAACACCTATCCAAATCATATGCATTATTTGTTAATCAATTATCCAGTGTATCTATTCCAAATAGTGTGCAGGAAGCATTGAATGATCCAAATTGGAAACAAGCTATGAACGTAGAGATGGAAGCACTCCAAAGTAACTCAACTTGGGAATTAACACCTTTACCGAGTGGGAAGAAATCAATAGGATGTAAATGGGGTGTTCACTATGAAATTGAAAGCAAATTGGGGCATAGATCGATACAAAGCAAGACTTGTTGCCAATGGATATACACAAAAATATGGAATTGATTACCAAGAGACATTTGCCCATGTAGCTAAACTCAATACTATAAGGATATTACTCTCCGTAGCAGCTAATAGGGATTGGCCCTTGAAACAGTTTGATGTGAAGAATGCCTTCTTAAATGGAAATTTGGAGGGAGAAGCTTATATGGATGTGCCACCAGGAGTGCAGCTGAATAAGGACAATGGGAATATGGTTTGCTAACTTAAAAAGGCCTTAAATGGGCTCAAGCAATCGCCCAGAGCATGGTTTGGGCATTTTTCTCTAGCAATGAAGAGATTTGGGTACAAACAGAGTAACTCTGGTCATACTTTATTTTATAAACATAGAGCAAGGTTCCATATGTTCACATCTCAAACCCTAGTCTAATGTTAGCAGATTGTTGAAAGGATATGGGTTGGGACCTTTGTCGATTATACACTCACATTCCCCTTGAAATTTCTCAACTATACACCATATAACCATCTCTCATAACCCTTTTGAGGATTTATCATTAGATTGGAAGGGGGACTCTTTAGGCAATGGCGGATCTACGTTCAAGATTGGGGGGGCCGTGTCCCCCCTTAAATTTTCAAGATAAATTCACAATATAGTCCATTGAAAAGCAAAGAAGAAGAGGTGCGCAGCCAAGAAATGAAGAAGCACAGGCTGTGCAGCCACCAAGGAGGAAGAAGAATTGAAGAATGCGCTGAAGAAGGAGAAAGCTTAGGTTGGGCAACAAAGAAGAAACACAAAAAAAGAAGAAAGCGTAGCACAGCCAGAAGTAAAGGAAGAAACGCAGCCAGTAGCAAAGGAAAAGACTTGAATAATAGGGTTCTTTTATTTGGGCTTAATATAGGCCAGACCACAATGTTACTTTCTATACCCCATTTATTACTTTTTTTGCCCCCCCTGATTATTTTTCTTGATCCGCCACTAGCTTTAGGTATATACTCAACGTCTTATGTCTATGATTGGATGCTCCCTCAACCTCATGGTGATATAGATTTTGTGTGGAAGAAACTCTGGAAGTTGGCAGTTCCAAAGAAAATTGAAGTTTTTTGTGTCATCTTTCATATTTTGCCTCCTACACTTGTTATTTCCACCCTTCAGAGTCCATGCTCCATGCTCTAAGGGATTGTCATCAATCTCGTGGAATATAGTTCAAGATGGATCATATTATAACTAATGTCTTCACCTTCAACGAGTCCTTTATGTGGTTTAAATATTTGATTAATAATCCTGAGGCTCCATATTTAGTGCTTACAGTGTGGTGGGCTTGGCATCTACGAAATAACATGGTTTTTGAAGGGGAGAAATGGTCCATGAATCATGTTTGCGGACTAATTCAATATTCTCTATAGGAGTGACTGATATTGAAGTATGTAATATTCCTGATTTTTTACTTCTTAACGGCTCTCATATTACAACACTTCACTCAATATTTTTGTGGTCAGAACCCTCCACTAGTCAGAATCCTCCATAGGTAGTCATCTTCAAAACCTCAAAAATTAGCTTTGTCTACTTCCTAAATCAATGGTTATCCCCACAAACCAACACGAGACTTTTCAACGTGTTTTATCGTCACTCACATGCTTTTTGAGAAACTTTCAAGAATGTCACTTATCTCATAACTACTCAAAGTCAATCACATTCAACTGTGAAATTCTTAATTGATGTGCTACCAAAAAGCATATGTATCTTGTTGATATAGGTAGTACTAATTAATTCTTTTAAGTCATCTTTAGTTTTACAGTCTCATACTTGCACAGTTTTTGGATCTCTCTTTTTCGATGTGATTCGTAGAGGTGTTACATATTCACCAGCTTCCGCCTAATTCGTCCTCGAACCACACCGTAATAGGAGAGAGGTGAGCTCTAATATCATTTGTAACATTCATAATTTTGACTTTTTCAACAGCTCTCACACTATAACACTTCAAGCGGTGACACTTCACTCAACATCCTTGATAGTTAGAACCCTTCACCGGTCATAACCTTCCTTATGTAGCCCTTTTCAAGACCTCAAAAATCATCTCTACCTACTTCCAAGATCAATGACTATTCTCACAAACCAACACGAGACTTTTCAGCATGCTTTGTCCTCACTAACACACTTTCCAGAAAACTTTCCAAAAGGTCACTCATCTCATAACTACTCAAAGTCAAACACACTTAACTGTGGAGTTCTTAAGGCAGAAGTAATAACAATCAAAGCCGTAGGTGGGTATTCAAATAAAGGGGAGCACCTTGCTATCATGAAAACGCCAGCTGTGACCATACTAGCTGCATGAATCAAAGCGGATACTGGAGTTGGACCCTCCATAGCATCGGGTGACCAAGTATACCAATTAATTACTTTAAGTCATCATCAACTATACAATCTTGTACTTTTATTGTCTCTAAATCCCTCTCTTTCTGGTGTGATTAGTCAGAGTGTTACAAAGTATAGGAGGTTGGGGAATTTTGTTATGCATTGGTGCCCTCTATGATCGGGTGCGTGTTTGAAGGTCAATGTAGATGGAAGTTGGAACCATAGGCTTGGTGTTATGGGGTCTGGGGGTGCTGCCTGACTCGGTTAGGTGGTGGATCATGGGGTTTGCCAATAGCTCTACTTCTCAGGGTGATCCTCTACGTGCGGAATTGTTAACTATAGAGAGAGGCTTCATGTTTGTTGCGACCTAGGAGTCAAAGAACTGGTGCGTGAATCAGATTGAATGGATGTTATTCATGCCGCTCAAGCAACCGATGAGTTCAGTGTTTGTGGTCACAAGGATATTGATATAGTGCGTAGAATTTGGGTTTTCACACGTAGGGTTGGAGAGTCTCCTTCTTAGCGATTCCTCGTGAAGTGAAGGTTGTTGCAGACCAGTTAGTTAAGTAGGGGCTATTTCTATCGTTATCCCTGATCCGTGGAAGAGTCCGCCAACTTTTGTGTTGACAGATGTGCTTTTTTTTATCTTTCTTTTGTGTAATTTGCTTTTGTTTTCTTCTTGTTCCAAAATAAAAAATTAAGAAAAAAAAAACAACGTATAAAATGTCAAAGTAATGAATGAGGAAGATAACAGACATAATAAAAATATAAATAATTGTGATATAAATAAGAATCTTAGATACCATTCTTAATTATTTACATATTATTATACTGTAATATTAAACCATTGAAACAAAAATAATAATATAAAATAATCTCCTTACATTTCATTTGATAATGCATTGATTATATGATAATAAAATAATTCTCTCAAAAAAAAAGAATGCATAATTATAAAATAAATCCTTAAGACTATAGGATTATAAAATACTACTATAGTCTACATTTATTACGAAGAAGAAAAATCTAGATCCTCTTCAATCAAGACAGCAGTAGTCTAAGGAGGACTTTACTTGGTTGAATTTCCTTGCTTTGTGCTGGGACTTCCCCTTAATTAAGAGTTGACCTTTGCAACTTAGCTTCCCCCCATACCACACACTAGATGCTCATTAAATTTTTCCCAGTAGTGGATCCAAATAACAATAGAATGCCGCATTTATTGTATCCTTTGTAATGCAATAACTATGGTCCCTGAACACCCAAAGAGCACCAACATATATTTTCTCTGGTTACAACTACCAATAGATTATATTCTGTACTTACACAGAACCTCATCATTGTTGAAATTGAAATTATTTACCTCGATGTAAACCAGTAGTATTTCCAATTTTCAATCACAAAACATATCTTATTGATCTAAAATATTGTGATTGATTATCATAAGAAGGTTTTTTTTTTTTTTTTTTATGAACTCGATGAATTATTGACATGGCAAGAAATGCATGCTAGCTAGCTAGAGTAGTTCTGAATAAAATTTGTACTGAAATTACTTTACGAGGTTACTACATGTGCATCGAATAAAGATGCTTACTCTATACTTCAATTACCTGTACAGGTGAGCTTTATGCCAATAAACTTAATACGTATAATTTTTTTGTGATTTTTTCATTGTTGTTTGTCAGTGCATATATCAATCACTAGTTGTATGACAAATGTCACCTCTAATATTGGATATGTTAAAAAACAAAAACAAAAAACATGTCATTTTCTTCCAATTAAATTATTATAGTACAAAATTACAAAGTGCTGAAGAAAAGATGGATATATACAGAGAGCTGAGGAGAAAATCTTCTGCCTGCAGTCTCGAGGATTCTCCAATCAGTTAAAGTTATATATAAATATTTGATTTAATTTTTAATCATTACTTGAATATTATAACTTGTAAGACTAATTTTGTTTAGAACATTAAAACTTAAAACACTTTTAAGCATAATGTTAATTTGAATTTAAATCTTTTAAGTAATGTATTGTGTTTGAATTTTTATAAATGAAAAAAAAAAAATATATATATATATATATATATATGTGTGTATATATATAATTAAAAGAAAAGATTATTAGAAGTGATAAATTAAGTTTATCAACACAAATCTTTACTTGAATATTGCAAGACTAATTTTGTTTAGAGTATTAAAAGCTTCATCAGCATTATGTTTATATGAGTGAAACTGAATTTGAATTTTTAAAGTAAGACTAAGTTTTGAGTTTTATAAATAAATAAAATATGATTAAAAGAAATTTATATTTTATTATATATAGATGATCAACTAAATCTTTTGTTAAAAATTAATTATTATCAAAATTAATAGATATTTTATACATATAACATCATAAAAAAATACTTAAAAGCCTTTGAATTACTTATTTAAATTTATTTATTATTAAAAAAACTTCTTGATTCAAATATTTTTATATGTAGATATAATGTAAATAAGTATAAGAAAAGTTTGGTCTTACTAAGTACAATATTGTCACATGTTTTAAATTTAAAATAAGTGAATAACATAACTCCAATCGTATTATTTGATTTTATTCCTGATTTGGATCTCTAGTTCTGCCTAACGAGGTGAATTTAGCTAGCAAATGTAGGTATTTGAACTTTGAAGTTATAAAAACAACGCTGTTGGGGCACGTGTTGTTAATATGTAACGTGCACGCACATTAGAATACAACATGACTGAAAGAGAGAGGGGTCTATCATCTACAGAAAGAGCCATTAGAATTAGCAGCAATTATAACCATTTATATAAAATAATGTGGTTTAAAAAGTTAGAAGATACATGAAAAAAATTAATACACCTATTCAAGTGATTTAGAAAGTCACATCATTTATCGCCATATGTAATTTTTAGGTAGAGACAGAAAGTTGCCTATCAACACCATTACATGTGTAGGGTGTTAATATAAACTCAGTTTTGTTGACACCCCAAATAAAGTTAACCCCCATATTAAACAAAATTACATTATTAAAATAAGTGTATTGCACCATATATGCATTATTTTCTTAATCAACTCTCATCATTCATAAAGCAATGCGTATGGTTTGCTAAAGTGAGAATGATCGCATGATGATGAGGGTCACCGGCCGATCCACTTGTATTTGAGGGTGGGCAGCTACACCCCCTTATTTCAATAAAATCACTAGTATTTGTTCTAAAATATTATATTTTACATCCCATAATTTTATATTTTGCACCCTCTAATTTTATATATTTGAAATTTCTTATCTGTTCACATATAAGAATAAGTAAATATATCATCTTATTTTAATAAAATGCAAAAAAATATCATATTTTGCATCCCATAATTTTATATTTTGAACCCCTTAATTTTATGTATTTGAATCTACTTATCAGTTTACATGTAAGAGTAAATAAATGCACCATCTTTTTTAATAAAATACAAATATTTATGTTAAAACTTCATATTTTGTTTATCTTATCTTCGCATTTGAATCCAACTATTCCATATAATAATGATAATTATTAATTTTTATTTTTTAAATAAATTGTTTCCACTGATCCAGGTCCTAAATTCGCCACTAATGAGGGTGTTGCTATATGCGGAAATTTAACATATGGGCAAATCAATTTTCAGTTCGTATGATTTTGAATTAATTTATTTTGGTTTTATAATTTCCTGAAAAACTTTATTGAGAATTTTTTTATTTTTCTAAGCATTATATTTACCTGAAGTACAATTGTATACTTTGATAGACCACGAATGGGGTTGAAATGACAGCCTCTTGTGTATTTAATTATGAGAGAATGTTAATTGTTTTATTGAGACACATGAAAATGCTAAGATAATTATTGATAAAGATTAAAGACAGGAGAACAGGGAAAGAATCTTTTGTACTACCAACCTTATCATTAGTGTTACGGGAGAATATTGGGTAAAAACCATATTTATATCTAATTATCCATCTATAAGATATAGTAGTTGTATCTTATACAAATCAAATAATACAATTGAAAGAATATTTATATAGTTAAAACCAATAACAACAGTGTCATAAACAAAATTAAATTTTTATGTGAATTTGGATTAAGTTTTTTTTAAAAATATTTATAATTTTGTAAAGGATTTTTAAAAACAAACAAATGTTTTTTTTAAAATATATCAAAACACACATAAGTATATCAACACACCCGCACACACATATTGTTAAAAATTAAAAAAAAAAATATTATGATGCCCTGATAATTAAATATAATACCTTAAATAAGTTACTGAATCTTTATTGAACACCAATTTTTAGATTATGATTAAAATTAAGAAAAAATAAATTGTAATTTTTAATTGAAAATAAAAAGTGTTATTTTCTAGTTTCTCCCTAAGATTATAGCTTCACATGGAAACATATATGATTATGCAGATTTTTTCTTTTCAATATGATCTGGCTATGCAGATTTTCTTTTATCAGGTTTTGCAAAGTAAAAAATTCAACATCCTTAAACATATGCGATTTAAGATTTAATTTCTAAAATCACTAGAATAAGCTTCCACCCATGGTTGTGTTACATGATATTAATTCATCACTAACTCAAGAAGTGGATAGCCTAAGAACCCCCCCCCCCCCCCCCCCCCCCACAAAATATGTCGGTAGAATAATTTACAAAATTAACAATTTGAAAACTTTAAATTCTACAAAATATAATACAAACTCAAATGCGACTTTGGTTCCTGTTGTCTTATCACAAATCATATATAAACAAATATTAAAGCTTTCACTAACAATCTCCTCTTTTCTAAACCTTTTTCTTTTATCAACTGAAAATATGAAAAGAAATAGCATGTACATTTTTTCTAACAATTTATTTGTTTAAATTTCAACAAGCTCTTCTTATCAAAATCTTTTTTCTCTGTGTTTTTCTCTTTGATCCATTAAATAAACGTTTCAATGAAATCAAACTTTCTGGGAAAAATATTAGTTATCAACCAAATCAGTAAATACTTCCTAACTACAACATAATAACTAAATATTCAATGAAACCAATATTGTTAGTTTAGTGCCGGAGCTCCAAAAAAGAAAACCAATTCACTCAAATATTAGACACTTTACAACTCATGCACAATGTTGAATCAACTAAATTAAACTTGTTTTGTATAAATCCAATTAGCTGGCACATGCAAATGCACCTTAATTTCAAGTACTATATGTCTATTGTCAACAATAGTACAGCGCAAATGCACTCTCCTAATAGAACTTTATTATAAAGTAAACAGAAAGTGCATATATGATTCGAATTTCTAACTGTACAATGCATTGGGAATCAAATGTGGGCAAATAAGACCATTTTCACACAGTGGATTACTGTTTCATTTAGTGGGGGGGAATTGATTTGATAAAATTCCTCATCAAACTGCACAAAATATCCCAGTTTTTAAGGGCCAATTAAGGACATAGGACCAGACCTTTGGTAATTCGGAGCACCATGACCACTTCCTATGGACCCCAACACCAAAACAAAAGATTAGTGACTTCATCAATAAACCAAACCAAAATCCAAAACAAAAACCACCGATCACCATAGTGGACCCATGACCAAAGTAATAAATTAAAATAATAAGAGGTTACCAAAAACAAAACGCACCCATAAGGGGTGCTAGACACAATACCCTGTGACCTGTCCCTCTCTCTAATCTTTATCTTTATTATTTAAATATTCATTATTAATTATGAATAAAGTGATCTTCATCTACTTGCCTTAAAAGGAAAGAGCCTACAAACATTTCCAAGATCACATGCAGTGTGATTATTGCATAAAATATGACTACTTAGATTACAAACTATTAAATAACATTATCTTTATAAAGTAGGATTAAGATTCTCACAAAACCACAACTCTAACAAGGAAACTAGCCTCTCATTTTTATCATAAAGGATAAAAAAGCATATTTGTAGGTTGACTAAAACACTTGACCAAAGAGAATAATTAAAAGGATAACAAGACTTCTCTTCTTATAATCATTGGCCACATCATCTTCATCATCCCCCAAGTGCATTTTCCATTTTCCTCCTCTCATACGTAACACACTTGGATTACCAAAACCTTCTTACACTTCCCTAATACAATATAATTTGTTCATGCTTCCTTGATTAACTTTATTCTTAGAAGAATATAGAATAACAACAACATTACCAATTAAGAACCGCCCTTAACACTTTCTGCCTCTATCTCTCGGACACAAGATATGAAGAAAACAATAATTACTTATTCCATGTCAGAGCATAAAAAGGGTACAATGCTTAACAATCATGATCATCGTCTCAACCAAAAAGAAAAGTATAATAAAAATAATACACTCCCAAGCCAGGGTTTTTGGTAGAGTAAATCCAATCCCAAAGACCAAAAGTGACAGAGAGCAAGAAGAAGAAAAGCCAACCCAGCTAGCTGATATGCCAAAAGAGAGAAAAAGAACAAACAAACAAAGAACAGAACAACATACACACTCAAGAAATGAGATTGGGGTAATTAATTAATTAACAATAAACATTTAACTATAATTAAGCAGCTGAATCAAACAAGAAAACTAAATTCCTTGCGGATATCAATATCATCAAAATCAAATCCCTCTCCCATGTTAAGAAGGTGATCATCTTCATCATCGTCACATCTCATTAATTAACAAAAACTAAACAATTAAATCAAAATAAAAAAGAAAGAAGAAGAAAAACGACTAATTAAGTAATTAACCGGTACCATCTCTTAATTACTCTATCATCTAAACATATCATTATTCTCTCTTTTTTTTTTTTCAAGAAGAAGAAGAAGACCCATTAGTACCACCGCCGTTAGTCCCACTATCATTCTCGTACTCGTTCACATCCCCGGAACCGAGGTGGTTGTGGTTGTTGTCGCCGCTACCGTTACCGTTAATTCCGCCGTGTTCATGTTCGTGGACATGAACGCTGGTTCTAACGGTAGCGCTGCCAACAGGGCCAATGGGGACAACTCCGTTGGCACTAACACTGACAGCGTTACCGTTACCGACGCTGTTAAGGTTGTCTTTTTTCGCGAAAGTGTTCTTGTTGTTGTGCATCCACACTTTGAGAACTCCTCTGTCGACACCAATCTCGTTGCAGAACTCCATAACCATTTCCTCGTCGCGCTTCTGCAACTTCCACCCAACTTTGTCCGCGAATTCGTGCATCTTCTCCTTTTGTTCTTGGGTGAACTTTGTCCGGAAGCGTTTACGAGAGTGCTGCGACGGCGCCGGCCCGGCGGTGTTTTCCGGCGCGACGGAGATCCCGGCGCAGCCAGAGAGGGCAAGGAGAATGTGGGGTGCGGAGGGGTAGGATGAGATCGGCGGCGGGGAGGCGGAGTTGGGACTCCGGTGAGGCGGCGGAGGGTGGTGGCGGTGGTGTGGCTGGTACTCGAGGACGTGATGTGTCGCCGGAGAAATGGGTGACTCCTCCGGTTCGCGGCGGTGGAAGTTCCGGTGGCAGCCGCAGGCGGCGCATTTGATGGAGCTGGGGTCGTCGTCGGTGGCCGCCGGCGACGGCATAAACTCGCCGCAGCCGTCCAAAGCGTGTCCACCCAAGCTCGCCACGTGGTTCTTCAGACATTCCTTGTAAACCACCGCGGCGCGGTGATTTACATGGTGGCGCTTCAAGACGCCGTTGGAGAAAGACAACGGCTTTGGATTCGGGTTCGGGTTTTGATGGATCCGGGTGGTCGTCTCTATGTCGGGTTTTGGCGATTTCGCGGTTGCGTTTGTGGCGGTTGCTGTTGGTGTTATTATCTCCATCCTTGTAATAATATAACAACAATAATACTAATAATTAAACCAAAACCGTTGCTTTTGTGACGACTTCATCAAACTGTTGTTAAAACTGAGAGAGAAATGGGTGAGTGAGTGAGTGAGTGGTTAGATGTTTGTTGTTGTTGTTGTTTATGTTGTGTGTAGGGCTAAAATTGAAGAAGAGAAAAAACTGAGGGGAAAAAAAAGAAAGAATTGTTCAAGTGAAGGGAGAGGGAGGAGAGAGGAGGAGAGGAATTGAAGAGAAGAGATGTTGATGAAGGTTTTTGAGTGAGGGACTGTTGATAATGAAAAATCCGGGTTATGTGGTTGTCCCTTCTTAACCACTTGTTTTTTTAACCCTGGTTCTAATCTATGGTTAAGTTGTTGACCCTACTTGGGGGTTAGATGTGAGTAATAAATATACCCTCGCTTCTCCTACGCTACTATTTATTACTTCTACTTATTATTCAGTCAAGGTAATAATATTAATATATTTATTGTATGAATTACAGAATTAATAATAACAATAAAAAAATTATCAGAAGTTACGTTAGAAATAAATTCATTAAATTTCACAATATATATATATATATTTTAAGTTAATTAATATAAAATTAATTTTATATTATATAAAATAATGATGGTTAAGATTAGATAGTATAAATTGTGAAAAATTAGTTGCTTTTATCGTTATTACAATAATAGTTAAGATAATAATTAGTGTAAAATTGTGCAAAAAAATTGTTATGATTATGATAATGTGAAGATTATTCTCATTTAAAATAAAAAATTGTTTTGATTTTATATGTAAAAATGATAAATATTGTCTAAAAGTTATTATTTATTAAAAATTTACATATTTAAAAAATTATAAAGGAAGAAAGAAAAAATTCAACTCCTCTCTGATAAATTTCTGGATTCATGTCTCTCTATATATATTATCGACATAAAAAGTATTATTAATTAATTAAAATTATATTTAATGTGATTTTTAAGGTAATTATTGTAAAATATAACTTAAGATACATTTTGGTAAGATGCTTTTGTATTATGTTCTTGTTAGAATTGGAGTTTTATTTCAATGATATATGTAGTAATATTT
>PYAF01001813.1:89418-100786 GCA_007407185.1 Glycine tomentella
GTAGATTATAAAAAAGAATATAAATTAAATACTGAAGTAAAATTCTAATTTTATTTGAAAATCATACTAAAATATCAATGAAATTGTATCTAAATTGTGACTTTATTGTAAAAAGAATACTATCATGATAATTTATTATTAAATAAGTGTATAAAAACTTTTTAATTTAGATAATTTACTCTAATTTAAGAAAAATGTGGTTAATGTTTGACATTATTATTATTGGTTGTTAGTTGTTACAATATTATATTATTATATTATATAATGTCATTTAAATGAATAGTTACTATTCTAGAAGAATTGATTAGTGAGAAGGAAGGTTTGTGGAAGGAGGAAGGAAATGAAATAACGAATGATGATGAGTGGAAGAAACAATGGTGAGTCGACACTGTGCTAAAGTTTGAGCCCACTGGCTGGAACCCATGTTAATTTGTCAAGCTGGCAACAAAGGACAGGTTCCGCAGTTAAATCATTATTGTGCTGGTTTTAGGAAAGCTAATGCAAATATTAAATATATATTATAAATGTAAAGGCTAATACTTATTTTTGATTTTTGAAAGTCTGAGAAAAAAAATTAATTTTTTGAAAAATCAAAAATTTTATTTTTATTTTTAATATGAAACGTGTGATAGATTAATTCTGTTGATAATATAATAATAAATTAATTTTTAAACTTTTAATTTAATGTTAAATTAATTCTTAAAAAAATTTGTCTTTAAATATTATAACTTGATGGTAAAATATTTTTATGAACTTAACCATAAGATCATTCTAATATATTTTTTATATACTAACTAATTAAATTTTAATTTTTTAATTTTTCATAAATCAATTAATTATCATTTCTCATTTCTAAATACCAAAATGAATATTTATAGTAAATCTAAATCTAATTGTACATTCATTTATTTACTACTACTACTTTTCTTTTCTGTTTGTAACAATTGAACTCCGCTTTGGTTAATGCAAATGCGTGTAATCCACATTTTCTTTTCTCAACCTTCTCACTCTTCAAGGTGGAGACATAGTAAAAAGGGTAGTGGCATGCTTGGTAATTTCAAGCAAAAAGAGGTGGATGCACCACAGTACCTTTACTCTAAAAATTGAAAGGTGTCATTGTCGGCAATGGGGTGCGTCCACCACCGTGACAAGATTATACTAGAATATTGAACCATAAATAAAACTAAATAACATAATCATATTTTTATTTGCTTATTCAATAAAGTCAAAAGCATCTTCTTCAATAAAGTAAAAAAAATATTTTCATTTATCAAAATATGATTGGTCGGAATAATTTTTGAACTTGATTCTCTTACATAAAATTTTGAATTCGAGTTTTGGGAATCAAAAAAGGTGATTAAGAGAGAAAATCTCATTAAAAATAATCACTCAAATTTTTCTACATAAATTAATTATTAACAAATTAATAAATATTTCGTATTAATATCATAATAATAAGAAAATATTTTAATTTAAAATTTTGAATCTTTATAAAAAAAAATACATATAACACACTCCTTGTAAAACACATATTTAAAATTAGAATAATTAGAAAGAGCATTACTAGTATTTCTCTCTTTAATAAAATATGATAAAATAGTGTATTGAATTAATTATACTTTTTGCTTCTTGTTAGTTTTGAAACTTTGGTTTTCTATTTTTATTTATTTATTTGAACTTGATTTTTTTCACTATTTTATTTTTCAATTGTATTATTTTGATTCATTTGATGATTTGATATTTACATTATACTTGTAGGTCCTGAATTTAATATTAAAAAAATACTAACGTAGAATATAATAGAGTATTACGTTAGTGCAAATATACTAATAGCACAATGTAATAGAGTATATATTAAATTAAAAAATAAAAAACTACAATATTAAATTTACTATAGACGAATCAAAAGTGTAGACAAACCAACTCACCAACATATTTTCTAGTGTCCTCATATAATAAATACTTTATAAAATAATATTAATTCCATCTTATTTTTCTTAGTTTTGTTCAATTTTAATGATGTAAGCATAGTATTGTTTTGTGTACCGCGAGACCAGGAGATGTTCTTTCTATTATTTTCGGACAGAAGTGCCCTTGAGGGTTGGGAAAAATTACTTTGTTGCATGAACCGGCATTGTTCGTCAATCATTGCTACTTATAATCACAATTAAGGACGTAAGAAGGGTCCCAAATCACCCAACACGTAGACATGGCAACTTGACCCGTACCCGTGGGCATCCGTCCGAACCCGCCCCGATGTCAACGGGGAAAAACCGAGTTGACCGGTTTCGGGTTCGGGTTCGGTTTTTCCCCGCTTGTGAATTCGGGGGCGGGGGCGGTTTTGGTAATGCTGATAACCGCCCCGCCCCCGCCCCCGCCCCCGCCCCCGCCATGCTATAATTAATTATTTACAAAAATATTTTTATATATTTGGAATACCTTGGGATAAAGGCTTAATTTTATTCAAGAATTAAGAGTATAACTAATTTTATTTTCCAACAATAAACATCTAATGTTGAAATTTTATTGTAATTACATACATTTGAGACTTAGCGCGATTAAATTTTATATTATGATTGTTGTTTAAAATTAATTTTTTAATAGTAATTTTTAAGTGTTCGGGGGCGGGGCGGGGGCGGGGAAAACCGACCCCCGTCGGGGGCGGGGGCGGGGGCAATTTTTTTAGCCCCGCCGGTTTTGGGGGCGGGGGCGGGGGTGGTTTTGAGGGGCGGGGGCGGGGGTGGTATAAGTAAAAACCGCCCCCGACCCGCCCCGTTGCCATGTCTACCAACACGTGTTAAACGAGAGCCACATCGTGCCACGTGAGTCAGCCATGCAAGGACGAAAGTCAAAGTTACTAAGTACTGTAGTGGTTAAATAAAGAATAGATGGAGTTAATTACTAACATTATTAATGAAGTAATTAATTGAGACATAAAGAAATTATAAATAAAACTAAGAAAAAGCCAAGAGGAAAAAGGGTCCGTTGTGGAGGGCACTGGGTTTGGAGCAGGGGCAGGTACCGGGCTGATAGACGGCAAATCAATCACAGAAGAAAAAAGAAGTAAAAGTGTAAAACAAAACGAAGAGCATAGGTTAAAGACCTGATTTTTTTTAGTAATGGAGATAAAAATTCTATTGAGAGCGATGAACATAAAAAAAAAATATATTATAAATAAAAATATTTTAAAGATAATATAAATTTAATATAAAAAAATTATTATAAAAATAAAATACAGTATTTTTATTTGAAAAATACTCTAATCAAGATAGAAATAAATCAAATTAAGAAAAATAAAAATGATGTTGATTTTCTCTGTCTTAGTAAAAGGATAATTTTGAAGTTTGCACTGAAATTGACCAAATTTAAAATAAGCATGACGAATTATATCTTGTTGATTTATATGATATTTCCATATTGGAGGACGTAGTGCAACATCTCTTTCCAATAAAGCAAGATTAACTTCTTTAACTACTTATTTATTTTCAATTATAGGAGATTTTGTAGAAAAAGTCTCGGTATTCAACAATTAACATTAGGAGTAGACAATTATAAAGACTCACTATTTTTTCTCTTAAAATAAGCATCAATGGTAGTAGCATCCTTCCCCATAATTTTTCTGTGCGTCAATCACAAACAATATTAAGTATCAATGGCAATCGCGTAAAGTAAATCACTATTACATTTTGAATGAGATGCACATAATACATTGCATAACATTAACAATCGAAACAATAGTTTATTTTTTTTATTTCGTTTTAGATTTAACAAAAACAGGTTCAGCCCAACATGGTAGGAGGTGCATGTGTAAAAACAAGGGGCACAAATAACAATTTATTTTATTTTAGAAGAATAACAACATGAAGAAGAAAGAGAAAAAAGAGGGAAAAAGAAAGGAATGAGAGGATATCCGAAACTCTTCTCTTTCACTAATTTACTAAATGAAACAACTTTTTTAACTCATTTTGTTCTCTTGGGATTTTGTGTTTCCTTTTTCTCCTTTGTGTCCAGACCTCTTCTTTTATAGTGTTCTTTCTTCCTCTTTCTCTTTATTCTTTTCCTTTTTATTATTATTTTTTCCATTTTATCATTTTCATTTCCTTTTTTTCTTTTTCTGTCATCTCTCTTTCCCATTTTATTTTTATTACATTTTCTTTCTTTTTTTTATATTTTTTCCTCTTTTATGTTTTTTTATTTTTTTATTGTTTTAATATTTTTTTCTTTTTCTTTTCTTTTTTTACTACGTTTTCTTTATATTTTTTTCTTTCCCCTTTTACCTTTTTTTAATATTTTTTTCTTTCCTCTTTTCTTTCTTTCATTTTTTTTATTAATTTTTTATGTGGGGCGATAACCCACCCTAACCCCCTAGTTCCGCCTCTGTTTTTTTTTTCTTTAAAGATATTTTTTTTCAATACGCATCGTTATACGTACATGTTTAAAAATATTTAATATGTTTTATTAGATATTTAGAATTATTTAAAAAATATTAAATAACTTATTATGGGATTTTTTTATTACTCCCTCTAATCCTTAATACTACAGATATTAGTCGTGTGTTTTTGAAAAGTTTAGACATTTGCACACTGATTTTTTTGCGTGTGTTTTTAAATAATTTAGATTATTACTTAATGTTATCATACTTAGGTGGATTATTGATTCGATCCGAATATTAAATTATTGAATTAGGGATCGATCTAATGGGCCATTAGTTAATATGCATGACTTGATTTATATTAAAAATATAAATAACTTCATAATATGTAAACATTATACACTTAATATTTAAACTTTAACAAAATTTAATATATTTATAAGCATACTTATGAACTTGTTTAAAATTTTGAACACATAACATATTTTTTTTAAAATACACAACCTTAAGTTAGAATCTAAAATATATTATTATCATCTATTTATCAAAACTACCATTCTTATACATTGTTAGACATAATTTAATACAAATGTGTGCACGCACACACAAATTAGTCAAAGGATAATTAAAAGTGACAATAATTTTATCATCTCTAATTATAAGATGTGATTATACTTGGTAAAAAAAAGTAAACAAATTTATAAACAATATAAGTATAAGGTATAAATTGAATTTTCTCATATGAACGATGTTGTTCAATAGTAAAAAAACACACCTAAAAAATGCATTTTTCACTAAGTCAACTGAGTTACCAATTCAAAGCTTAGTCACACCAAGCCTGATTGGGTCACACTTGGTCATGTGCATGTCCATTTCAACATGCACCTCGGATCGGTGGGACTACCGAATCCTGGGCCAATAGATTGATTCAATCGAGTCAGTCCGAGTCTGATAACTATGTTTCTTTCATCTTATTCTTCTATTCATTAATGCATCTTTTGATAATACCTGATATATATGTAATTTTTGATATCTATCTTTTGACTAAAGATATCCTCTTAGTTATGTTTACGATATTTACACTTTGATATGGAAACACATGATTTCCCTTCATGTTTTTTGTCACCTCTTCTTTTGTCAGTCATGTTTCTGATTTGGCATAATTTATGTCTAGAAAGCTTTCATTTGCAAGTTGATGCTTGATACCTTTCTTCATACTTATGATCAAATTGTTGTCTTATAAAACACATCTCAAAGTAAACTATTACTACACTCGTCCTTAAATATAAGTTTTTGTTTATCTAATTCATACCTTTTAAAAAAGTTTGTTAATTTAATTATTATTGTAATATTAAATTTGTTAATAATTTGTATTATTCTTTTAGAATTATTCTTAAAATTATCAGGACTCGTCATTTTTCTTTTTTCACTTAATTACTTTTACCTAATTAATTAATGTGTGATAGTTTTTTTTCTCTACTTCTTATAAGAGAACGATTACATTTATCTTTTTAATTAATGTTTATTATAAAATAATTAAAGATATTTTGATAAAAAATAATTAATGTGAAAGATAATTTAAAAGAATTTTATAAATGGGACGAAATGATTATTAAAAAAATCTTATATTTAAGAATGGAGTAATAGCTAAGTTTATATATCTTATAATTTACTCTTCAAAATTTGTTCTTTAAAACTTAAAGACTCGTAAGGAGTTACACTTCAACAAAATCTTATAAATTTTAGTGTCTTAAAATTTCTTTAATCCGCTATTTGGTCATTTTTGCTTTTTTTTCACAGAAAAATAATTAATATTATAGCACAAGAAGTGCAGGGAAAATACATTGAACAGAATAGCTAGAGTCTTAGCGTATACAATATATGCAGTGCATAAACTAAGATTCAAGCCATTACCACAATTATTAAATGTACCTGCAAATAAAGTCATCCCTACATCATCTGAAAAGCATTCCTACAGCGTAAAAATATATAGCAAGAGGGCACATGCCTATTGCATCAGTGCAATATCTTCCTTCACAGGAACACACCACAATTTCTTTCCCTTACAGTATTGTGTATCTTCCATCTTCGCCAACTTGTCTTCTTGGTTTATTTGCTTAAAGTTCTTCATCCAAACAAAGTTTATACATGCTCCACATCATAATCATACCTTGGCTAAGACTTACACATGTTCAAACAAATGCTTCTTTTTTCCAGCTTCAAAAACACATACAGTCATTATAGATGCATTTTAAGCTCGTAATGATCAAATTAGACACAAGATTAAACTCATACCATCATAATCATTTCAGCATGAAAACACATTATACATGGAATATCATGGAGAGTGATAAGTACCCTATTTTATTAAAATTAGGATTACAATGTCGGCACTTATCTTTTGATTTCAATAAATTTATTTATAAGCTTGCCCTAAACTTAGTTGAATTATATTTATTACTTATATAAATGATGTTTTTCATATTTTGGAAGATTAGTCCAATCATATTTTGTACTTTGATAGGTTCCGATGGTATCCGAAGCCTCCAAGCAAGCAAAGTAAGCAAAAGAGGCATAAAAATCAAATTTGGGAGGTGTCAGAAGCAAAATGGTCTAGAACTCATCCAGGCCCATGACTTTTCTTCACATTAAGTTTTTAACTCGCCCGGGCGAGCATCCTCAGTGTATTTCACTCGCCCAGGCGAGCTTCAAGTTCCAAGAAGATATGATTAACTCGTCCAGGCGAGCAAACACAGGCAAAAACACTCGCCTGGGCGAGTGGACACAAGCAGGAGGGCCAAATCTATAAATAGCCACAAAAATTGAAGGCGAAAGCATTCCATTTTCAAACTTCCTTCCCTTAGTATGTAGGATTAGCTTAGGATAGCTTAGGGAGAGTGCGAGAAGTGAGAAATTAGTGTGGAAACTCTGCTAGAAAGAGGTAGTGATGGTTCTCTTCATCAATTCTTCCCTTGAGGAGATGCTCTTCACAATGATTGGTTAGCTTCTCTTAAGGATTGAATGTAATCTTCTTACCCCTATGTATCTCTTTTAATATTTATTTATGCATGAATCTTTTCTATTCCTTATTAGTAATTTCATTCTGTTCTTAATGCTTGATTCTACTTGATCATTAGTTTCATGAAATTAGATTCTAAGCTTGACTGGAAAGTACTCTTAGAATTTGAACTGAATGATTTTACTCATTATGTTACGTTGCTAGGAATAGGGCATAACGTTTTGATTGCAAATAAGCACGCGATTACGATTATAATGCTGGGGTATTTACTTCATATGCGAGGGATCGATATTCGATAGATATCCTTAGGATTCTCGAATGCGAGGGATCAATTAGGAGTGAAATAATGTGTGCATCAATATGGATAGAAAATGATTTATACATGATAAAGTTAATTGAATACTGAGGATATGAATGATGAAATTCAATCCCACTTTCTCATAAATATATTTCATTTTATTGGTTTCGTAATTTTCTGTTACTTTTCGTAATCACATGAAATTTCGCTCATCCTTATTGTACGTAACTATTGAATTGTCGAATTATATTTGGATTAACTGAGTAGCTCAAGTCTATATGAAGACGATCTTTTTATAAATTTTATAACTTATAACGACAAATTGGTACGTTTGTCAAGAATATTAACAGAGACTAAATGTTCACCACCCATGATTCAAGCATACATATGTCATAATTAGAAAGAATCAACCTTTTTTACACATTTCTAAAGTAAAACATTAGTTCAATTTTTTTTTAAAAGAAAAACACTTAAATTTGATTATTAATGTGTTAGGCATGGCAACTAAATTGGAATTTATGAATATCTTTTCAACCTCGCGTTGTCTTTGATGATTTATTTTTTTGCTTTTTATTGAAGTTGAGTTTGAATTTTCCTCAACTTGTGAAATTGGTTTCCATGCAATAATGAAATTTCTTAGCTCCATTTTGTTTATAAAAAGGAATATTACTTGGTCGAGGAATTTTATTATGTTTAATCCAATAAGAAGCATTCTTAGTATGATAAAATTGACTACTAAAATCATATTCCCTCCATTCTTCAATCAATCCCTATTAAGTACTACATTCTTGAATCTCTTTTATTGCTTTTGCTATTTTGTTATTTTTTGACAAAAAAGGTTCTCAAATACTTGTGGTAGTTTAATTTTATTTGTGATATTTATAAATTAAATATGTGAAGTGGGTTTTCTATGAGTTACGGGACTGAAGATGAGATCAATTTTTTATCCCCACCTTTTATAAGACTCAACCCAGAACTCGTCCTGCCTTTTACGAGGTAAATATGGAAATAATCAAATTCGTTTTAGACTCGTCTTGTTATCATACAAGCCACTTATGTTCTAGAATGTGGTGAAAGAGAATAAATTGTTTTTTCACGTTGAAGGCACCACAACTCTTTATAACTTCAAAATTTCTACGGTGAAAATTTTATTAATGTGTGGTGTTATCGCAAAATCAAACTTACACTATAATAGTTTATTGTTATTAAAACTTCCATCTTAAAAGGGAGTTAAACTCAACATAATGATAATGTACAAATTTATGAGGTTGTCAGATGTATCAAATGTTATTAAGATGAATAATTTTTATATCTATGAAGATATTATGATCGACTTATACGATAGATTATTTATGGGTAATAATGTGATGAGATGATGATTAATTCAATGTTTATCAGAATATAGATGTATATGCGTGTGAGCGAGTGTTGGTATATATTGTTGAAGATATTTAATATATATATATATATATATATATATTAAATATTAATATGTTCACATATAAATTCAATAGGTTATTGTATGGTTATATGAGTTTATATGGGCTGGAGTTCAATAGTCTATTATATTATTAGGGTTTTTCCTAAGTTGGAGGTAATATTGTTGAGCATTCCAAATTCTGATGCCTCTTGGTGTAATACTTCAAGCACCCAACACTAAACCTTTCTCTCTCAAATCTCCTTACCTCTAACAATCTTGAAGTATTAGCTTCGTGTATCGGATTTGAGCGAGTAAGGTGTTGTTTCGAAGATCTCATCGAGAGGTACTCAAGGGTGTGATCACTTTCGTGTTTCGACAGAAGGATTGACCGGGATCTGAGATTGAAAACCTTGCAGCCGCAACTTTTGAGACCAGATCCTAGAAATTTCAGCCAATTTCGTGAGTTGAAACCTTGTGAGTTTTGTTCTCCTCGTCGAGACAATCGTTTTGAGTGGTCATTTGCGAAAAACGGACGTCAAACGAAGGAGCTACAACCATTTGAAGTTTCTGCAACTTTTCCGGCGACCGACGACTTTCCGGTGGACTTTTCCGGCGATTTTTTCAGCAAGTCTCCAGCAACTAAAAATCATTGTTCCTAAGATTTTTGGGCACTCCGGACTCATTTTTGGGGTCAAATTTGACAAATTTCACCTCTATAGTGTTGTTTTTGAAAAGTTAGAAGGTTTGATATACTTTGAAGGATTTTAAGGTGCACTATTTCTAACTCTCTTACTTGATTAAAATGGCAAAACATAACTCCCATAATATCATAAAGCTGAAATCCTTTGATGTCACTAAATTTCATGGTTGGAAATTTCATGTTCAATTTGGCATGAAGGAACGTGATAGATTCTATATTGTATTAAGTGATTTTGCATCTACTATTGAAAATGTGGATGAATATCAATGGATTAAAGATGAAGATTTTTGTAGAGATTATTTATTAAACTCTTTAACTCCTCGTTTAGTTGTGACTTATAGTGAGTATAAGACTACAAAGGAGATATGGGATCACTTAAACAGTCAATTTCAAAAACAAGAGAGGCTTTCTAAGACTCTTCTAGCATAGAAGTTCTTTGACTTTAAGTTCAATATGAACTCAAACATCACTTCTCAATTAATTGAACTTGAGAATATGAGAAACAAGCTAAAAGAGGATAAGTCTGATTTGTATGATAATCTCTTTGTTGGTCTTGTGTTGAGTAAGCTACCTGTTGAATTGAATTCTTTTAAGACTGACATGCACAGGCTAAAAGAACAGATGAGGCTGGATGAATTAAAAAGGTACATTCATATTGAAGATCAAAACATTTGTAGGAAGAGTTTGGAACAAGTAGGACAACAAAAGTCAGTTGCCAATTTAGTTTCACATTCCTATAAATATCAAAAAAAGTCCAAGCCACCAAAAGGTGAATTCTCTTCACAGTTAGAGGTCAAAAAGTCTATCTTCAAGAAGAAGAAGAAGGGCAAGTGCCATAACTGTGGAAAGTGGGGTCACTGGCAGCAGAGTGTAAGCTACCAAAGATGTTAAAGAACAACACACCACAAAATGAGGCTAATATGCTAATTAGTGAACCTGAGCCTCAAGCCTTCATTGGAATGATGAATAATGGAAAGGCCAGTGTCTCTTCTGAGTGGTGGTTGGATAGTGGTGCTACATGTCATGCGACAAATGATGGTAATTTACTCACTGAGGTCATAGAAGTGAAAGACACCGTGGAAAATTGTAATGGTGCTGAGGCAGAGGTGACTCATGCTGGAACTACTAATCTGGTGCTTTCTTCAGGTAAGTTACTAACTTTGAAACATGTTAAAGTAGTACCTTTACTTAAAAAGAATTTAATATCTATGAGTTTACTTGATAAAGCTGGTATGTCTTTTTCAACTATGAATGGTAGAGTAACTTTATCTGTTAACTCATGCTACTTTGGTTGTGCGTTTATGATCAATGGCATGTATAGATTGAGTTTAGATATTGATAGCATAAACCATGTTAGTTTTACTTTGATTGATCCAAAATTATTACATAATAGACTTGGACATGTGAACTATAGGAAAATGCAACTTTTATCTAAAACTCACAACATTCCATTAGATACTTCTATTCGTTTTGACAAATGTGAAGTGTGTGCACAGACTAAGATTACTAGAAAACCTTTTAAATCGGTTTCTAAAAGCACAACACTTCTTGAGCTTATA
>PYAF01001813.1:102995-128643 GCA_007407185.1 Glycine tomentella
CTCTGGCCTTATGATGCGTATGCAAACTTTCGAATTTGTATTACTTTTGAACCTAATGATCAAGGTCTTAGGAATAACGAATGAGTTGTCACAAGCACTTCAGAGAAAAGATCAAGATATTGTGAATGCTATAAATCTTGTAAAAGTTTCAAAGGTGTTATTACAGCAGACGAGAGATAATGGGTGGGATAATCTATTTCAGAAGACTTCTGCGTTTTGTATCAAACATGATATAGATATCCCTGATATGGAAAGTGCACTTGCATTACAAGGGAGAACAAAACGTAGAGGACCAGTTACTCATCTGCATCACTTTAAGGTTGACATATTTTATGCAGTAATAGATACTCAACTTGAAGAGTTGAATGATCGTTTTAGTGAAGTTAGTTCGAATTTGTTGAAATGCATGACATGTTTAAATCCGTGCAACTCTTTCTCAGCATTTGATAAGAATAGGTTGTGTGAATTTGCTGGCTTTTATCCTTCAGATTTTGATTTGAATGATCTTGTCATGCTTGAATATCAGCTCGACACGTATATTGTTGATGTGCAAAGTGATCGTGATTTCTTGAATTTGCAAGGAATAGCTGATCTTGCCAAGAAGATGGTTGAAAAGAAAAAACATATTGTGTATCCTTTGGTTTATTTACTTGTAAAGTTAGCATTAACTTTGCCTGTAGCAACTGCATCTGTGGAAAGAGCATTTTCAGCTATGAAATACATCAAGACTGCACTTCGTAATCGGATGAGAGATGAATGGTTGAATGATTGTTTAGTATCTTATATTGAAAAAGATGTATTTGAAAGCATTGATAATAATGCAATTATGAAGGAATTCCAAAAAATAAGGCCTAGAAGGATGACATTATAATTATTTTTCTAGTTATGTATTTAAACTTTTGAGTGGCCCCCCTTAATTTATTTTCTGGATTCGCCACTGCCTCCAACATATGTGATATATAAATTATATAATATATTAAATAACAAATAAAGAGGCATAGACCGTCACATAAAATCTTTCAAATTCTAATTATACAATATAATAAATATATTATGGAAGTATAAATAGGTTGGACGTTATAGTACACTTGCAAAATTTTATGGATAGTTACTCATAAACAGGGTAAAAAATTCTGTAAAACAAACAGGGTAAAAAATAAAAGTCATACCAGTTACAAGTAATTTTATTAGATATTCTATTGAGTTTGAATTCGATTATCATCACTGCATTCTTCCAATTTTATTTTATTCTCTCGCTAATTGATGTGATTTGTACACGTAAGTTAACACTAATTGTTTTGTATCGATGAATGGGTTGTATAATTGTATTGTTCATGCAATGCTGACTATAATCACGTATGATAATTAGTTGGTAGAATTTGGTTAGTTAATTATTTTTTATGGTGAATGGATAATTAGTTTTCTACCAATTATGTTAATCATTTTGTTGCTCCATTTTAAGAAAAAACATATTTTATATATATATATATATATATATATATATATATATATATTGCATCACAAATATACCAACTCGAGCCATTTACATTAAATTTACATTCCTACCTGATGGGTGATGACATTGTACAGAAAAAAGTGTCCATTGATAGTATAGCCATGATACCTTGACGATCTTTGTATTTGATAGATGGAATAAAACATTTTGAGCTACATGGGTCCCAAATTCAAGTTTATAAATTAGTACGTGGCTAGCTCAAGATCCAGTAGCTTATAAATATACCTGTGCTCTTACAGGGACACTCCACCTTCCACTAATTTCCCAATTTTAGAAATAAGGTGGCGGTGAGATATGTGTCAAAATCACACTTTGGGTGCATTTTGTGACCGATTGGTCACTTACAAAATTATTTTGAATAATAAAATTAACACCCTGTATATATAATTTTTGATGGGTGTTCAACATGATAATAATTATTTTCATTATTCAATACAGTTGGATTTATCATTTTATTGTGACTCAAATGTTTAGCATATATAATTCTATGAGATTCCCCTACGAACAAATTATATATGAGAAAGGGGAAATAATAACTCAGAAAAACAATATATTTGATTATTTTTCAGATACATGGATTTCAATGTCTAAAAAATTTAAAATATTAGTAAATAAAGTGAGTGATCAATTTTGTTCTCATATGTAACTAAGGTCCCTACATATATGGATATTTAAGAAGAATTATATGAAAAAGTATTCTCTATGTGAAAAAGGGTTTTCCCAGCGAGCTGTATATTTAGCTATTTAATTATGTTCCTGAGAAAATCTACTTTTCTTCATAAAAAACTCATTAAGAAAGGGTTCATTTGTTTACATTATTTTAAGAAAAAGTGTCCAATTAAAAAATGTTTTAAAACAATATTTTATAATTTAAATATTTTTCAAAATAATTCTTTTAAAAAATAGTATTTTCTAAAACAATGAAAATCTAACATAAAATTATTTGTTTAAAAAATGTACAAATAAACGGACCTAAGACAGAAGTTAAAATGAATAGAGACAGTAGTGTTTGCAATAGCCTAAATTATTTCTTTCATTGTTTATCATTATTTTTCCTGACTATATCTATCTTATTTTAAACTTTATAATCATTAATCTACTACTGAAGACAAGGTTTGTAAACCTAGAGCGCCTAATGCTTATCTTTCAATCAACAAATATAATTATATATAGGCTCTAACCTTAGTTCTCTTTTGTGATAGGGGGTACGGTGTTCGGATAATAATTACTCTAATCATATTGCTTGTTTTCCCATCAAGACCAAGTAAGTTGATTAAGGTGGAGAGGATATTCTACTCTCTACCATAAGTGGCAATGAATTAAAATAATTCAATTTAGCAAATATACAAATATATATTTCACAGTTTGAAAAGGAAACAGCAACATCGAAAAAGATGGCACAAAGAAGGTGCCTACTCTACCCCGATTTTTTCAACTAAAAAAAGACAGAGAGAATGAACCCCACCTCAATTCGTTTTCACTTCTCACATCGAAGAAATAATAATAATAATAATAATAATAATAATAATAATAATAATAATAATATCAACAATTGAAGCTACCAAATTATTTTCAAACTGTCTCATTTTTCATTTTTATATAAAAATGATTGTGAACTATTTTTTGTTACTAAACGGAAATTAATTAATACGTCCTTTGAATGAAAAGCCAGCCTCAATGATTTTATAGATAGTCATCTCATTTACATCCCAAGAGTAATGCACGTAGACCCAATAACATATATATGATCCAAATCCATCCAATAATTGCATGATTGTTATTAGAATTTATTTCTTTATTCCTAGTTTTCTTGTAATGCATAACAATAATTGAAACAACCCATGGTAGAAAAAATCGAAACCCATGCTTGTAGCTCAGAAATCATGGGATCGAAACTGATTGCATTATTTTTGGCCTGATTTGAGGTTGAAGATCCAAGGGCAAGAAGAAAAATGTACCCTAGAGCTTGGGTACGTATATATAGGAACGAGACACAAGGAAAAGTCGAGAGGAGCCAAATATATATCAGGGAAATATAACTAGGCGTTCAGGCGCACTTCATGACTCACTGCTGTACGATTTGCCATCACAACTAAACAAGTGAAACCACCCAAATGAATCAGAAAAATCAACCAATGAACCAAACCCACCTTCTTTGGGAAAAAAAATAAAGGAAAAAAACGAAGAAGAATGTTATGTCACTTTCTCCTTCAATTTCATCAATCCAAATTATTAATAACGGATAGATAATATCTAGTTGAATAATAAAAATAAGGGTATGTATAAAAAGAGTTGAATAATAAAAATAAGGGAAGTTGGTGCCTTAGCGGGTCCGGGGAACTTTAAAAATCTTGGAGATGTTTATTAATAGGCGAATGTGTTTACTAATTAATAAATTATTGTGAATTAATATCTATTAATTACTAATTAGATTTTTAATCCAGATTTTAAAACATTGGAAGAAACCACAATATCAGTTAGCTTAGTACTATATCTTGACTCTAGTGAGTTTATAAACATGTTTTTAACATAATTATGGGCTTTTTCAACATGTTTTTAACGAAAAACTTGTTTAGTCAAATTTTATATATGAATACTCACTAAACTCATTTATAAATATTATCATATAGGACTTTATCATAGTCTATTGAATTCCCAACTCTTGTTTTGCACTTGTTAGAGCCCGAAAATAATCAAACGTTATATTAATGAGTGAAATAGAAAAACACAATAGTAGATATATATATCACATATAATCTTATTCCAGTATTTGTAGCCAATAAGTGAGTGAATTTTTTCACTTATTTAATTCCTCACTAAACCCACTTCTTATCAATACATATAAAGTTTCATCAGTCATACTTAAACTTCTAAAATAATCCACTTATACTTTTACACGTTAATTGGTAGATCCAAATTGACTAGAAATATATGCATAATTACTCTCTCTCTCTCTCTCTCTCTCTCTCTATATATATATATATATATATATATTCCGTTTTGCAATTTCTAAGAAACTATATTGTATGTGATGTGAAGGTTCAAATTCTAAAGAGTTGAAATTCTGAAATCGCTATATTTCACGTAACTATTGACTATTATTTTAATTTGTGTAGTGACATAGGGTTTTTTATTTTTCACAAAATTCTAGCTTTAAATTGTTAAATTTATTCATCTTTTTATCTTTGAAATGTTTATTACATTTCCCTTTTTACTCTTGTTCAGATAAGGTAGGATATATTTTAATATATATATATATATATATATAAATTCCACTCATTATTATCATCATTTTTTATAAGATAAGGTTTCCTATTGTTAGCTTTTTATTACATAAGATATTGATAATGGTGGATAATAGTTTATTTTATTTTATTTTACAATTTTAGATATTTTATATTATACTATTTATTTAACTATTATGCTATTTATAATATTTATTTCATTATTTTAACATACATTACACTTTAACAGATAGATGATAGGTTTATTTATTTTTGATAATTTTAATATTATACTATTTATTTTATTTGTTACATTATTCGTGTTATTTTCTATTATTTTTAACATTATGCTGCAAAATATTTTAACTATTAAATTAATTAACATAATAAAAGTATGATGTCTAAAAAATATTGTCATTCCTAAACTCTAAATCCTAAAAATATCCATACCTGTCTATACTCATGAATAAAATTTATAAAATATTCAATTTGGATAGTTACACGAGTCATTTCTTAACAAGGCGGAGATGGGCATTAAGCTATCCTGTTCGCAAGTGGCCAATATTATAAAGTTAATTAAAATACACTCATTTATTTACATGATATTATACAAATTTGTTGGAATTGATATATTTTAAGTATTATGAATGAAGAAAATTTGTGTAATTGTTTTTTCTAAAAAAATTTTATAGTAAATATTTTTGGATGCCCATGAGTAATTGCAATATTGATAAAATTTGTCAATATTCACTTATAACGGATACCCATACAAGTATGAGATGAGCATGAGTCAGATTTTTATCTAGTGATGCAATTGATAGGATTACCGGATATTACATGTGCTCACCCCGCACCATTTTTATCCCCAGTTATTATTTTGAAAACTCAACCTCAAAGGGTCGACAATTTCTCTGGAATTGAAACACATCTCTTAAAAACGAGGATTCTATAAATTGATTTTTATTCTAATAATTCTTGTTTATTTTTCCTCATTCACATCATTCATTGATTTTGTTCTATCAAAATATATTTTTTTAAAATTTATGCATTAAGATAAATTGGTACTCATAAACACATTATCGAGAAGATTTTCACTAATAAACCATATACAAACTACATAAGTAAACTTAATATCATCTTTAATCAAAAACCTTAAGGCATTAGGCTTATGAATTTTTCTCATTTATATATTATCCAATTTGTTCATTTTACATAATGTAGGACTTCACCTTCACATTTTGAACTTTAATAGAAAAAAAACCATTCAATCTAATTCCTTCAATTTTCTTAATATACATCAAATTATTTGGTTTAAAATTTAAACACAATCCAATCTTGAGTGGTTAAAATTGGATCAATTTTAAATTTTAGTCTTATTTTTATTTGGAGGAAAATGATAAAATGTATAATATAAACATAACAAAAAATAACTTAAAATATCAAAGTTTTCTTCAATAAGTTATTATATAGCTATTAATAGTGCATTGTATGGGACCCACAGGTAGTTGGTAGTAACCAACTGACTACCACTCCATAGACAATGCTTTAGTGGGTATCATGAACAATTACTAACTCAACCATTGTCACCCTCTATCAGATAGAAGACAACGTAAAAACAGGAATAAGTTACATTCTGTTCATACCATACACATCTCAGACAAACACTGACTTTTCCATTGGAGTCCCTTTGCAGGTCCCACACTACATCAGAGAAGGAGCTTGACATCAAGGAAAGGAAGTCGTTTAAAAATCGTACAAGTGAAGAACTCGGTAAGAACATTTGGCACTCACCGTGGAGTCGAAGTGAAATTTTCTTCGATCATAAGAATTTTTATGGTAGTGACCAGGAGTGCGATGTTCAGGTCAACTACCATAGAAATGAGTTCGATTATGCAAGGATTCAGAGAGCAATTAGAAGCCTTGCAGAAAAAGAGCACTGAGGAAATGATCGCACTTTGACAAAAGCAACAAGTAGATCTGCAAGCATTACGCCAGGAAGACACAACCATCTAAGCGTAATTGCAATAGTCGAAAGCAAACACACAAAACACCATGCTACGCCCTAACATGTGGTGGCAACTGAAGATGAACACTCTTTGCATGACACCAACCGCTAGGAGGATACCATTGGACGATCTCATCAGAGGTCTCAAACTTAGCAAGTCAGAAGACGTCGTTGACATCATTTTGTCGACGACATTCTTGACGCTCCCTTGCCCCTTGGTTGGAATCCTTTAAACATTGAATCATATGATGGAACCATTGATCTTGATGAGCACTTGGAAGGCTATATCACCTAGGTAAATTATACACTGACGAAGATGTTATCTTGTGCAAGGCTATGAAGCACTGATTCCGATACGGCGTTTTCGATACGTTCTCGATACGTGACTTCGATACGTTACTTCAAAAATCTAATATTCCGATACGTTTTCGATACGTCTTAGTATATTAATTTTTTTTTATATATAGAGGGCATTTCATATTAATAAAATATAATAAAAGGAAAACCACAAGTACAAATAATAGATTATCCATATAAAATTGATAAATACCTCAACTAGTGTGTGGATTTGGAGTGCTACTAATAACATTTGTCTCCAACTCTGGCTCATCTAGGGAAAGGGTAGCACCATCTAAAGCTCCAATGTCATTAAAGGTATCAACTGCATCTCCACTAATGTCCCAATACTGAGTTTCTCCTTCATTATATTTTGGACTCTTTCTTGATAAAAGTCAGAGGTTGCTATGTATGTAAACTAAGTCTTCAGCTCGTTTGGGATCCATTTTGTTCCTCTTCATGGAATGCACAAAAGAGTAAGTACTCCAATTGCGTTCAGCACATGATGAAGAAGCGGGTTGTGCAGTGAGTTTCAAAGCTAGCTTTTTAAGCAAAGGTGCACTACAACCATGAACTCCCCACCAATCATTGGGATTCATTGTATATCGATTTTCAATAGCATCAAACTCTCTAAAACCTCCTTTCATTTGAACAAAGTTGACATACTCCAAATTTACTGTAGCCCTTTCTTCCATACTAGAAAAATGTCTCTTGAAGAACTTTTTAACTTCTAAATTAATCTCCACATCATCATTTGGAGAAACTCGTTTTGGATCTTCAGCAAGCCATTGATCACTATAGTATCTACCAAAATAAAACATGAATTGAAGTTTCAAAATGGATTCAAGTAATATAATTATTAAAGTAAATTACAATTATAAAAAAAACTTACTTGGGATGCAAAGCATGTGCCAAACAGTGAAGGGGAGTTGAACTTTTGGTCCAACGATCTATAAGAATATGATAAATCACATTAAAAAATGTTGATTCCTCACCATTCATCCGCCCTTCTTTTAAGTATATTACATTCTTTACCTTCTCAATCATTGTATCCCACATATCATAAACCAAATGAAGACAAGGTTTATCAGTATCACAAAACCTGATCATATCATAAATAGGAGCAGTGAAAGCAAGGATGTAATCAATGTCTTCCCAGAACTCATCATCCAATATCTTCTCCTTCACAAATCTTGCCCTTCCTTGATTATCATCTTTATAAATGCTCCATTTTTCACAAATGACCATGTTTTGGAGACCACCCTTTATCAACCTAAACCTCTTTAACATGACAATCATGGAAGCAAATCGGGTGTCAGCAATAGAAAGCAACTTCAATGGCACAAACTCATTAAACATGGACAATCTCATAGAATGAGTCATGATGAAAGTCTTGATTGTTGAAACATGGCCAACAATGTCAGATATCCAACTACATTCTCCATAAGTAATCTCATTACTCTCCACATTTTTGGCTGCACAAATATTCTTCAAAGCCAAATTCAACGTGTGAACAACACATGGTGTCCAACTGATAGTCGGGTATTCTTGCTCAATAAGTTGCCCCGCACCCTTACAATTAGCAGCATTATCAGTAATTACCTGAACCACCTTCTCCACCCCAACTTCTTGAATTACTTCCTTTAGCAAGTTGAAGATGAAATATTTATCCTTGATCTCACGAGAACAATCAACACTTTTCAAAAACATGGCTGCACCGTCACATACTGCCATAAAATTAATTATTGGCCTCCTTTGAGAATCACTCCACCCATCACTTACAATAGTCACACCATTTGTTCTCCAAAGAGATCGGGCAGGGATACACAACCTATCTATATTATCCTTCTCCTGTTGCAAAAGGGTAGTTCGCAATAAGTTATAGCCAGGGGGCCGATAACCTGAAATCACAACAGAAAATAGTTAAAAATAAGGGAAAATAATGAGATAAAAAGAAACATAATATTTGATAACATTAAATACCTCCAATGTTATGACTTGCAGCATAAGTGAATGCTTGTTGAAAGTATGGGTTCCTTGCCAAATGAAATGGCAATCCAGCAGAATAAAACATCCGAGCAATAATATGATTTCATTCTTCTCGCTCTCCCATATTGAAAGCCCTTTCAACAGGACTCATGCTTGAAGTTCCTTCATCATTTCTTTTTCTTTTACTAGATGTACTAGCTGTAGCTGAAAAACTAGTGGTAGTGGGTGGTAAAGGAACATGTCTCGGTGCATTATTCTTCACCCTATTAGAATATTCCTCTTCCAATTTTCCCATTTCCATCAAAGATGCCTCCTTAACACTCTTACATATTCCAATCCCTTTACATTTAATCTTTAACAAATGAGCTTTTACTCTCGTGTATGAACTTCTATATTCAAGCTTGCAAAAATTACACTTCCAATTCATATTTCCTCCGGCTTCATTTCCATCCCCAACTCTGGTAACATAATTCCACAATGGTGGTCTGCTCGAGTTTTCAACTCCAGTTTCCACATTTTGTTCATTGGATTGTATTGAATTATTGCTTTGATTTGCATTTGACTCCATTCTATTAAGTTAAAAACATAATCATATTTAAAAATAAAAATTAAAAACAGAATATTTTCTTTTAAACAGAAAAAAATGGATTCTTTTACAATACAAATTACTTTTAAATCATAAAAACATATATAAAGATTTCAAGTAATACAAATATGAAATTAATATAAATATGTAATTAATAAAAATATATGCTTTGTAATTAATAAATATTAAATAAACAAGGCTCAGCCGCTCATGTTCACTTCTTCAAGAAGTTTCGGGCAATACAAATATTGAGAGAGGGTGGCCGTTTCAAAATATTTCTTCAAAATGATATATAAAATCTCACCTTTTGCGGTGCGCTGTGGCTGTTTCGAGTTCGCGGACGCGGAGAAAGTGACGGCACTGCGGAGAAGGTGACGACACTGCAGAGACGGCACCGCAGTTAAGATGATGGTGATGACTGAGCGGTGTGCGGCGGCGCACAGGGCTGGGCGACTGGGCTTGTAGGACTACGCGCGGTGGGTGGGTCAGCTCGCTGGTGCCTGGTGGCTGGTTGTCGAGCTCGAGCAGGGGGGAAGCAGGGGACGGGCAATTGCTACCAGGAACAGGGGGCAGCTGTTCTGTGGCTTGCGATCTTAGGTGAGCTGCGACGGAGGGAAGCAAAATCAAGTTCTGAGGTGAGCCCTAAATTCCTTCATCACTTCTAATTTAGGGCGCAATTTTTTTTTATTTACAAAAATAGCCTCTGAAAATCGATACGCGTTTTCACGTGTCAGGGACGAATTCGTATCGGACGCGTGTCCAATACGGTGAAATTTTTTTTTATAGCGTATTCGTGCTTCATAGGTGCAAGGTCTTTCCAACCTCTTCGAAAGGACCTGCAGTGACGTGGTGGCACCAACTTCCTCCTTGGTCTATCGACACATTTGACACCTTGGTCGAACGATTCGATGCCCAGTACATAACATGCAGACCTCATCATACCACATCAATAACCTTGATCAATTTGAGGCAAGTTGACAATGAACCCCTGTGCGACCTCATCGGTCATTTTTCGCAAATTACAGCCTAAATTCGAAATCTCGAACTTGGAGTAGCCCTCCATGCCATGATAGTTGCACTCAAGCTAGGAGTGTTTGCCAATAGCCTGTGCAAAAGGAGACCAACCAGTATGGATGAGCTTAGACAACGTGTGAATGATTTCATCAAATAGAAAATTTTCTGAGTTTCGTGACAAAGTGAAAGAAGACCAAAAAAAGTCAAATTCCCATAAAGAAAAGCTAAAGTCCATTAAGGAGAAAGAATTCAAAAGGCAGCCATGTCAGCCAAAGTATGCAACGTACATTCCTCTCACTAAGAGTAGAGCTTGCATCCTTGATACTTGCATTACCACCTCCAGCAAAGTCTCACAGTCAAGTAGACCACACCAAACAATGTAGATATCATAAGAACTATGGTCATTCAATAGAGGAATGTATAGTTTTGAAAGATAAAATTGAAGAGTTAGTCTAGAAAGGATGCTTGAACAATTTTGTTAGAGGAAACAACTATAACCATGGTGGTTATAGAGGAAGAGGTCGAGGTGGCCACAAAGATGTTGAAGGACAATGCAACAACCAACAACCTGCTGGAGAGGGCAAGCAAAAGAAATAAGAAAACCCCAGGGCATTGTTTGAGGTGTAATCAATGTTATCGCTGGTGGTTTTGATGGAAGAGGTTGCACAAACTCCACTAGAAAAAACACATTTCAGCAATGAAAAACATCAACGTAGTAAAGACAGGGAGAGCTCCATGTTGATCTCTGCCAGCAATCACATTTGCAAATGTAGACTTCATTGGGAATGATGCAACACAAGATGATCCCATGATGATCACAATTGTAATAGCTAGTTGGGAAGTTCAGAAGACTCTTATAGATCAGGGAAGTTATGCTAACATTTTGTACTAGTCTACCTTTAAAAAGTAGATGTTCCTCACAATATTATAAAACCTCGTGAAAAACCTTTGGTAAGCTTTGCATGCGAGCAAGTGCACACTAAAGGATGTGCGGATTTGCTAACAACTTTTGGCTCAGGGAAACTTTCCCAATCATTAACAATTCTATATATTTTGGTGGATGCAGAT
The DNA here is from genome assembly GCA_007407185.1 of Glycine tomentella. Taxonomy (NCBI): domain Eukaryota; kingdom Viridiplantae; phylum Streptophyta; class Magnoliopsida; order Fabales; family Fabaceae; genus Glycine; species Glycine tomentella. The sequence continues at coordinate 114,734 of PYAF01001813.1, forward strand.
ACTTCATACAATTTTCTACTCGACAAACCCACTTTGAACATACTTGGAGTCATTGTTTCTACACCACATTTGGCAATGAAGTTTCCCTCGTCTTATGGGGAAATTGTCACTGTCAAGCTTGATATGGAGGATACTCATGAATGTTATGTTAAAAGTTGCAAAATTGAAGCATACAATATGGTGAGAGATGAAAACAACAAAGAGTCGATCCCTAATGTTAATGTTTTCAGGACCACACTTGAGGACCTTGACCCCTTGATGAAATTTTGAAGATCGATGACCAAGTCCTATAAAAGATATTAAGCCTTCAAAATCAACAGGGAGTCACATCAATGTACCAAAATCAGTGTTGGACAAAAGAAGTGTTTAGATGACATTGCTTGGATCATTCTGTCTAGTGCTTTTTTGTATGGTCGTCCAATGTCCACTGGTGGATTTCGTCCAGTTGTGCTATAGGAGGAGCGTCCAATCCTCTTAGATAGTTCTTAGATGGTTAAGATAACAAGTTTTGTTTTGTAACCGTTTTCTTTTGCAACTATTTTTGATTAGTTTCTAGTCCTATTGTATTATGTTTTTGTCAGTAATAACAGAAACATAGTGTGTTACTCTCTTCTTCTTCTTCTTCTTCTTTGATAATTGATGTGTAAGATATGTAAGGCTCGCACGAGGACAAGCGTATCCTACACAATAGCAACAACGAACTCAAAAGTATGAATATCAAACCCAAAGGACCAGTTGTATTCCCTATTAATCAAGTTTATTAAACTAACGATTGAGGTAGTTAAAGAGGATTTAAATATTTTTATGGTTTTAGTTTTTAGAAGAAAACAAATAAACAAATGCAAATAAAGGTTTTGAGTGATGATAAGAATGAGTAGGGGTTATGACTCACTAGTATCAATTTTCTCTCAATCCTAATCCTAATGAAATTCCTTCCCCAGTTAATTACTGATTCCCAAAATCAACTAAAGTTTATAATCAAGGTCAAAAGATGCTCTTTGCCTTAAATAGATACCTCAATGCTCATGGATCTATCAATTTAAGTCCAAAGATGAAATCAATTCTAAGTATGATTAATTAAAGATTAACAAATCTATCAGAGATTATCCAATTAATTTGATCATGCAAATTGATACAAAACATCTTTACCAAGATATACCAATTACATACAGATGATCACTACTATGCAATCGATTTAGTATTAGAATGACCAATTCCAAATAAACAAAAAAAAATAAGAAAGAGAATTAATTAATATTAAACAATAAGAAATTCCATTAAGAACAATTAGAAGGGTACAAATGGACAGTTACATCATAACCCTTGAACTAGGGGACTAGCTTCTCATGGTCAAAGCAAAACTAGAAATCTTATACAAGATAAACATAGACATATCAATAGGCAGGAACGGTGATCACAATATGTCCTAGTGGTGTTGCCCACGCTCTTAAGCTCTCTAAAGCCTTAAAGACTATCTCAAATTCGTAAAAAGATAAACGTGAACAAAAGACTCCCCCAAAAGAGAAAGACTTCATTCCTTATTTATAATATTTTGTGAAGGTTCTCCTTTTATCTTTTCTTAATTAAAGATTATTATCAATTAAGATTTAAAAATAGTAGGCTATCCTTGCAATCCTTAAGTGACATGTGACACAATTAGACCACAGACGTACAAAATTATCGCACACGTACAAAATTACTGTGACCATACAAAATTATTACACACATACAAAATTACTGCAGTCGTACAAAATTACCAGTAGTCTTCTGAGTAGTTCCAAAAATTCATGATATTTAGCTCTTTTTCACATGAAACCTCTTAAACACCTGTCTTTCACAAATTTACATTGAACTGTGAGTCTTGCCAAATAAAATATATCAAAATGCATGAATATGACATTAAAACTCACATCAAAACACAGTCCATTCTAGATTTATCAACCTCCCCAAACTTGAGCTTTGCTTATCCTCAAGCAATTATTCCAGTTCCCCATCAAAGTCATTTCTCTTAAGTCAAAACTCATGCAATAGAAATTCCCATTTATTCAAAAAGTAAAATCTCACACAATAAGGCATAAAAAATAAACTCAGGAATCTATTAGGCTTACAATTAACGTGCAAACAATCTTAAAGAGCTCCATGTTCACTCTGCTCACCATCTTAGTGTTTTATAGTGTTATACAAATAGACAGTTACACTCAAGATCACAATTCAATAAGCAAGTTCATAGCTTTGTATATCAATCAACTTAACTCAAATAAATAAAAAAAATCTCAAATAAGTGAGACATGTTAGGTTGTAATGGGGCCAGACATGTAATGTAAGGTAGGTGCTGAAAGAAATAGACTAACAAAGGACTTCACTCAATCATATGAAAATACTCAAAAGTTAGGGGAACTTTTACATGTTTTTCACTTTGTTTTTTCATTTAACTTTTGATCCCTTTTTCCTTCTCTCTTTTTATTTGCATTGGAGTACGATAATTCATATATATATATACACACACACACACACAAATCTTTTCTTTCTTTCTTTCTCATTTTTCTTTTTATTTTCTCTTTTCTTCTTTTTTTTTCTTTTTCATCAACCTCTTTTTGTCTTTGATTTCACTTGAGAGAAAGACTTAGGATTTATTCACTAGCACAAACTACAATGTGTATTTCCCCCTTTTTTCTCACATCAATAATTCACACAATATAGTTCAAGGACCAAAAAGAGATAATCATTTGGGCTCAAAGTGGTCAACTAGGGGAAAAACTAATCACAACAATTCACAAGTCTCAAGAAAGCCTATCAAAGTCTCATCTTTTCAAGAAATTTAGAACTTATTCAAGGATATTCATGTCAAAATAAAGAATAGAATAATGTTAATGAAAGGATCCAGTCACCCACACTAAAATAATCAAATCTCAATAGTCATATTTTTAGGGTAGCTTTAAGAACAGGTACAATCATGCATGCTAATGTTCCCTCCTAAAGAAAACTCAAATTACCCTAATACACACACAATTTTTTTTATCAAGGGAATAACTAAAAACAAAAAAAAATCTAAACCTAGAGATTTTCACATAGTGATGGAATTAGAATAATGCATGAGATCATGTATATACTAAGAGCTCAAAGTTGGGGGAGCAACGATACCCCTCCCTGCACTTAAAATATGTAGTGTCTTCAATGCATAAGACTAAAATGAACACAAAATAAATGACTGAATTTAAATGAACTAGACTTGTTTTCTAAAACCATAAATGAAATAAAAATGCTAAAACTATAATAGTATATGGAAAAAAATAATGTTTTTTTTATAAAAGACCACGACCGTGGTGGACTTGACCACAAATGTTATCAACACTAATAGTAATTGCTTGGGTTGTAGTCAATTGACCACGATCGTACTTGATTTGGACGATGAATGCATGGGTCATGGTTTATTGACCACGACCATAGTACTGTCAAGCAGATTGACTTAAAAACTAAAAAATTAATGCAATAAACATAATTTAAATAGATATCTGTCACAAATTGCCTCCCGGAAAGCGCTTGTTTAATGTCACGAGCCAGACATGTGATGGTTAAGTCATCCAAAGGTTGGAAAGATTCACAATGTTTTACACTTCTTGGAATCCCTCATGGTATGGTTTCATCTTGACAATGGGCTTAATATCCTCTCTTTGGATATTTGTTGAACCCTTAATGCATAAAAAGATTTATAAAGTTTTGATGATAACAAACAATGAATGCCACATTATCAGATTTATTGCATTGATGATAATTATTTGATTATTTGATATTTTGAAGTTACTGATATTTTGGATTTATGAAGATCAACATAATTCAGAAGATTATTTGAGGAATTTTGAATATTGATATCATTCAAGATGATATGGAATTAAGAAGATTTGTTTCTATTTATTTTTTATTAGATTTTATGTAAGGAGATTAGAAGATTGATCTTGCTAAGATATTTGCTTTAAGATTGCATTGCATAATAAGATAAAATATTTTTTAAGATTGCATTCAAAAATAGGATAAAATATTTTTAATATTATTCAAAAATAGGATAGAATATCTTTAATATTGCATTGGATAATATGATAGAATATCTTTAGGATTGCATTCAAAAATTGGTTAAAATCATATCTTTAAATTAGTATAAATAGAAACAAATTTTGGTGTTCAATGTATGCATTCCATTCCACATAATATTAGAGCCTTAGAGAGTTTATGTTTGCATCAGTGAGAGAGTTGTTGTGAGATCATATAGAAGCGCTTGACAAGTCTGATTCTTCAACTCTCCATTAGGATTTAAAAGTACCTATTTGCTTAAGGAATAGAAGCGTAAAGGTAACAATTTATTGTATTCTTCTTCTTGACTTTAGAAGAGGTCGCACCTGAGAAACTAGGATACCAATTTTGTCTCTGTTCTTGGTGAATTGAGACGTGCGACTTTTGGCTGAAAAACTAGGATACCAGTATGGCTGGGAAACAAGGATACCAGTCTGTCTCTATTCTTGGTGAATTGAGACTAGTGCTTTTTGTTGGGAAACAAGGATACCAGCTGGGATAATTGTTGTGTAAGTGTAGACTAGGATACTAGGAACTCTTGTACACAAAATTATCATAGTGGAGTTGTCCATTGGATTGTTTATCCAATTTGGACGTCGTGGTTTTTTACCCAATTGGGTTTTCCACGTTAAAATTGATTGTGTCTTCTTTATCTCTTATCTCCATATTATTGCTTTGAGTTTGATTTTAAATTGTGAATTATTTTATAAAACTCAATTCACCCCCCTCTTGAGTTTATCTGGGACCAACACTCTCCTTTGCAACTTTCACCATGTTGGGAATAAGTTTCCTTTGGGATGACCAATTGGGTAGAGACCCCTCTTTAGTGTTAATCTTGTGGGTGTAGAGTGTGGGGTCCAAACCCTGCATGTCATGAATGTTCCACCCAAAGGTTTCCTGCTTATCCCTGAAAACCTACAACAGTTTCTCCTCCTAAGTTTCATGTAAACCTGTGGCAATCATAATTGGAAGAGAAGATGGAGGATTAATAAAAACATATTTGAAGTTTACAGGATGAGGCTTTAACTCCAATTCAGGAAGTTCCTCATCAGGAGGCTTTAGCTTTAGAACAATGCCCCATGGGCGGTCCGGGACCATGTTGAGAGTGGAGAAACGTTAGTATTTCCTTTACTGTAGGGTTCAACTGATATTACGTTGTCGACACGCACCAAAACAATTTAACTACGTTAATTCTATAGCACAAGATTAACCTAGGTTGACTCAGAGACACAATCAATATGGTTCTAGCTTCAATTTACTACTAACAGTGAGGGGGGAATTTTATTGAACAGTTTGTGTGCGTAAGTAAAACTTGCAAAAACGTAAACGAAAATTAAAGAGCAACACAGAAAATAACAGAATTCAAAAGAAGTGATGTAAAACAGAATTAAAACATTAATCCAATTCACCTCACCAAGCAATTTGAATCATCATTGTTCTCAGAAATTTATCCTATTATGAAAGTTCATTCAATCTCATTAGAAGCAACTCAATCGACTTAACCCCTAAATTGATTGAAACCACAACCCTAACTGAAATATCATCCAATTAATCTGTGATTAATATTCGAAATTAGGAAATGAATCCATAACCTAATTCATTTTCAATCCTAAACGTATTCATAATCATGAAAACAAAATAGCAATTGAAGAAGAAGATGAACATTCAAATAGAATTCGAAATACCAAACCAGAACTCAAATTCTCCTTATGCTTGGGTTGAATCCTTGGATTGAGTGAGGATTTAGCCTTCCATGATCATCATCAGTGAAAGCCCCATGGAATTATTGCACGAAAATGGAAGAACAGAAAAATGAAAATGAAGAACAATGAAGAACAAGCAAGAGCAGTTGAGAGAAAATGAGAGCAAGGGTTTTGATCCTAAAAACTTAAAAGAAGGAAAAGTAAAACTATTTTTATTAAATGGAATTGTGTAGTGAAATCTATCCAATGTCACTAATAAGTAGTGACTAAGTCTGAAGAAAAGAATGGGCCATCAACAAAACCCATCAATTCTAATTATTTACTATTTACAACCATAAAACTCAAATTCGCAGCCCGAAATTACAAGTGCAGAGGTTCTAACTTCAAAGCTCAAAATGACCCTCCAAATGATAGAATTGGCCTCAAGCTATTTCTAGCAAACTTGTATATATTTTTGTTATCTTTCCAGGGACTCCAAGAACGCTCCATTCGAAGTTCTGTAGCACTCTATAGGTCCTGTACAAGTCATATATGTCAAGTGAGCAAAAATCTGAAAATATGCAACAATTAACAATTAAGCCCACTTACTTGCCTAGGCCAAAAACTGAATTAGAATGGAAAAATAAAAGTCCCAAAAGAGGTCAAATAAGCTAAGAATGATAGAAAAATATTTAACTAAAAGTACTCCATCAAAATTCCTAGTTTAGGTTATCATCAGTGATAACTCTCTTTAGAGGGTTAGACATCTCCACACTTAGGAATGCCCCCTCCATCAATATATCAAAAATATAAATAGACTCTATAAAGGTATAGGAAGAAAATGAGGAAGGTTGTTGCAAAATATGAGAAAGATTAAATACCACTCTCTTATCCCCTAGTCCAAGGGTGACTCTACCAAGCCTGACTTCAACAAGAAAATCAAAGTACTAAGGAAAGGTTGTCCCAATATGATAGGGACATCCTCATCAACCTCCATATCTAAAACCACAAAATTAGCCAGAAATATGAACATGTCCACCTTCACCAGTACACCCTCAATTGCCCCTCTAGGATAGACAACTGAATGGTCAACAAGGTGAAGGGAGATGTTAATTGGCTCTAAGTCTGTTATGCCCAATTTCTTAAAGACAAAATAGGGAATAAGGTTTATACTAGCCCCCAAATCACATAAACACTTACCAAAGTAAGACTCCCCTATCAAGTAGGGAATAGTAAATTTATCGGGGTCTTTCATCTTAGGGGGAAGTTTCTAAGGACTACAATAAATCACTCCTCATTAAGACCAATGGTGCAAAAATTTGCAAATTTTCCTTTATTTCATAAAATTTCTTTTAAATGCTTGGCATAAGATGACATCCATGAAATAGCCTCAATAAAAGGGAGGTTGGTGTGCACTTTACACATAACCTCAAGAAATTTTCTAAATTGCACATCTTGTTGGCTATTCTTAACTCTATGAGGAAAGGGCAGACTTACCTACGGAGATGTCAATATGTCCTTCTTTTCATCCCCTTCCTTCTTTGGCACTGGATTCCCATTAATAGGAACCTTAACTTTCTTAGGTGTTTGGTCCTTCTCAGTAAGGACATCGTTTGTAGCTTTTGGGAAATAACCTTCCTTCTTCTTGGAGTCCTTTTGAATCCTCTTGCTTCAAGTCATCATAGCATTGACATCCTTCTTCTTAGGATTTAGTTTAGGTTGTGAAAGAGAAGTTGCCCGACTACCTTTATGACAAGAGAGACTGTATTCTGGTTAGTTGAGACTCCACCTGCTTCATTCTCTAATCATTTTGGGCCATATATTGAAGCATAGTTTCTTGAAGAGTGGGTCATCTCTTATTTCGTCTAAGCCTCTGAGTTTGCATGGGTTGAGACCTATACATTCCTTGATTTTGCCTAAAGTCTTGTCCTTGGTTGAAATTGTTGGGGTACTGATTATAAGAGTTGTTTCTTCCCTCAACAAAATTTTTCTCATCCATGGATGCAGCTAACGCATCATCAATAATGCATTCTCCTGGCCCATGCACAATCTTATATCTATCACATGTTTGGAATGAGGGTGTAGTGACAAGGACTTGAGTTTGAGCTCTCATGAGTGTCTCAACCTTCAATTTTAGAGCTTGCATATGCTTTCCCAATTCAGTTTGGAAATTAATTTCTCCACCTAGTTGATGCCTCTCTTCATAATCTTGATATCCCCTGAGTTGTTATAGGGGTTAGAGAACATATCTTCAATGATTTTGGTGACATCAACAAGGGTTTTTAACATGAGATCACCCCCCACAAGCAGCATCTAAACTTGTCCTATTGTCTGAGGACACTCTACTATATAAAATATGGACCAATCTCTGTTGAGTAATGCCATGGTGTGGACAACTTCTGATGATTTCTTGCAACCTTTCCTAGGCTTTAGGTAGACTCTCTTGCTCCCTCTGCACAAATTTTGTAGTGTTCCTGATGTATTGATTCGTCTTCATGGGAGATAAATACCTTTGTAAGAAGGTACTTGTGCACTGGTTCCATGTAGTGATGTTATTCTCAGGTAGTGAGCACAACCAGTCTCATGCCTTCCCATTGAGAGAGAAAGGAAAAGCATAGAGTCTGATGTACTTTGTTTGAACACAGTTATGTCTCACAGTGTCAAACAACTTGATAAACTGCCTTAAGTGTTGCATAAGATCTTCATGGGTAGCGCCATTGTATGGGTTGTTCTCCAACATCTGTAGGAACCCATGCTTGAAGTCAAATGTGACTCCCTCAGTTAGATTGGGCAGCTGGATGGTGTTGGCTTCCCCCAAGGTAGGGGTGAGGTAGTCCTTAAGTGTGTGAGTCTGATTAGTTGCCATTGCTCTTTCTCTTTCTTCATAAATCTTTGCACAAATTTTTTTGGATTAACTTGTCAATATTAGGTTTGTATTGCAGTGGTGGATTTTGGGACTTGGTTTTCATGCACTACAAAATAGAGAAGTTTAAGTGCAATGAAAAACAAATAGCAGAAAATTAAATAAATAAAAGAATTTTTATAAACAAAGTTGTTTGGTTTAACAAAATTAAACTACTTTGTAATTCTGCAACTAGTCTTCGACAATGGCGCCAAAAACTTGATGCTTAAAATATGTAATGCTCACACATGGACAAATGTACCCTACACAATAGTAAAAGTGGACTCAAAAGTTCGGATATTCAACCAAATGACTGGTTGTATTCCCAATTAGTCAAGTTTAACAATTGAGGTAATTAAAAAGAGGATTTAAATATTTGTATGGTTTTAGTTTTTAGAAGAGAACAAATAAACAAATGCAAAGAGAGGTTTTGAGTGATGATAAGAATAAGCAAGGGTTATGACTCACTAGTGCAAATTTTCCCCCAATCCCAATCCTACTGAAATTCCTTCTCCACTTAATTATTGATTCCCAAAATCAACTAAAGCATATGATTAAGGTCAAAAGATGTTCTTTACCTTAAATCAATGCCCCAATGATCATGGATCTATCAATTTAGGTCAAAAGATAAAATCAATTCTAGGGATGATTAATTAAAGATTAACTAATCTATTAGAGATTATCCAAACAGTTTGATCATATGATTTGGGGCAAAACATTCTTTACCAAGATCTACCAATTACATGCAGATGATCACTACTATGCAATAGATTGAATATTAGAATGACCGATTCCAAATAAATAGTAAAATAAGGAAGATAGTGAGATAACATAAAACAATGAGAAATTTCATTAAGAACAAGAAGAAGGTTACAAATGGACAGTTACATCATAATCCTCGGACTAGGGGACTAGCCGCTCATGGTCAAAGCAAAACTAGCAATCTTATACAAGACAAACACAAACATACCAATATGCAGAAATGATGCTCATAATTCGCCCTAGCGGTGTAGCCTACACTTTTCAACTCTCAAAAGCCCTCAAGGTTTTCTTTAATTCGTAAAAAGATAAAAGTGATCAAAAGATTCCCCCAAAAAAGAAACATATTATTCCTTATGTATAATATTTTGTGGAGGTTCTTCTTCTATCTTTCCTTAATTAAAGAATATTATCAATTAAGATTTAAATATTGTAACGTCCAGTATGCATCCGGTTCATTAACATTGACTTATGGTTGTTAAGCGCAGCAATTATCATATATAATCAATTGGAAGCAATAAACAACATGACGTCATCAAACGTCATTAACAACACCCACTGTACATCATATATGGTGAATTCTCATAATATACAATGTAGATATATCAAAACTGTAATATCCCTCTCAGGGTACAAAATAATAGGCATAAATCAAAAGATAGAGCCAACATGCTCTCAAACTCTATGCCTAAGGTTCCCACATAACCATATCCCTCTACTCGGGCCTCTTGCCCTGGGATCTATCAGCCGCTCCCTGAGTATCACCTGCAAAACATAATCCCCAACAGGGGTGAGATAACAATCTCAGTAAACTCAGGGTCCTTGGAGGTCTTTCCTCCCTCCTGGTTCACTTCCATGGCATATAATATTAAAATTGGCATTACATCATCTAGCCATCACGACTCTCATAAATCACAGCACATCATGTGTATGTAATAATGCCTGAGGAAGGTCATCCACTGAAGGGCACATTCCCTCAGGACTTACATCACATATAATCTATTCTACTGGCCAGAGAATCTCGACAATCACACCACACTATCACAGTGTATATCATCAATCCATATTTCAATAAAACAATAACACACAATTTCAATACACATGCCTCATGATATATATAATAATCATCACTCCCTCGGAGTATGGTGGAACACAGACCACGGGAAACACTCCCAAGAACAAAGAGCTTACATGCTATGAGCGCTACACTGGTTCTCCCGGCCTCGTGGTCACACCCACTAATAACCTCTGAATCACGCCCTACATAAAGGCATACAAACAATCAATAACGGTTCTCAACCGTTAGAATGAAAAGAAACATTATACCTTTCCATTTAAACCTTTTTGTTCTCTATCTTAAAGTTATCAGAACTAACCACCTTATAGGAGACTCACAAACCCTCAGCAGGATCTATATTAGCCTAACCAAGGCACTAAAGTCCCTCTAAGACTCTGCATAAGCTAGTTCAAAGCACACAATTGCTTTAACCACTCTATATTTCAAGAATAACCAAGTTATTCAAAATAATCAATCCAACACTTAATCACCTTCTATACAGTCTCCTAAACACTTTTAGTAAAAGTCCTAAGGCTCCTACCTATCATAATACCTTTCATTTCATCATCATTCTTCCTACTCAGACATATTTCAGAGTCAAAACCAAACTTCATCAATAGTCAAGATTCAAAGTTCAATATTCATCAGAACAACCTCCTGAGCATACTTTTCTAAAGAATCCAAGCCTAATTCCAGCCCTAACACAAATGGGTCACTATTCATCCCAAGAACAATGTCACAAATCAGAGGTAAAACTTGAGTTTCTTACCTCTAAATTGTCAAGGAAGGATAGAAGACCACTCCTCCAAGCTTTAGCGTCCTTGAATCGCCTTCTTTCCCTTCCAAAACTAAGTTTTGCAAAGCTCCATAGAGAATGAGATCTCTCTGATTGATGGTTCTCTCGAGGAACTGAAGTTGGAATCTAGCTCATGGAGAAGTTCTAAACAACTTTCTAGTTGGGTGAAAAGTGTTTAGATGAAGAATGGAGTAGATATGAAGCTTCCTACTTCATTAATGGCAGAAAAGGCTTGAGGAAGGAGAGAATGAAGCTTTTGGCCTGAAATTTCGTAAAAATGGCCTTTTATAAGTCCTCAGCCCGTGTTCCCACGCTAATAGCGTCATTCTGACGCTATTCGCGCCAAATATTCGAGTCTGGATGTGTTCCTAGTGCTAATCGCACCACTCTGGCGCTAACCGCACCAGATATTCAAGAAAAAGAGCCTCTAGGTGCATTCTGGCGCTACTGGCGCCATTTCTGGCGCTAAGCGCGCCACTCTGGCACATCTCCCACTCTAACGGCGCCACTCTCTGGCCATCGCAAAATCCGTTGCTAATTCAGTCGCCAACGCTTTTTGTGACGGAATATAATAAATTTATTTATTTATTTATTTTTTCATGGTTATTATAAATATAGCATGTGATCCTTGCAATCTTTAAGTGAAAGGTAGGATAGACAAACCATGGACGTACAAAATTACCGAATGCGTACAAAATTATCGCAATCGTACAAAATTACCATGATTGTAGTCTTTTGATTAGCTTCAAAAACTCATGATATTTAGTTCTTTTCCACATGAAACTTCTTAAACACCTGTCTTTCACAAACTTACACTAAACGGTGAGTTTTACCAAATAATTTTTTTCTAAAGGCGTGAATATGACATGAAAACTTACATCAAAGTACATTTAAATCCGGGTTTATCAATAATTTTCTTCCATATTATGAACTTATTTTCTTAGTCTTGATCACAACAAATTGGTATCAGAGCTTCAATTCAGATCATTTCACATATGTTTTGTGGTGGGTCTTAAAACAATAGAAATCAACCATTTTGTTTCTGTTCGTGTTGAGTCTTCGAGATTCATTCAAGAAGATGGTCAACACAATTAAGATTGATAAATTCATAGGAAAGAATTGCTTCAACCTCGGGCGTATCAAAAGATGTGTGCCTTGATGAAATAACAGCAAATCTTGACATGTGTCTTTGGCCAACTGACAAAGATTGATAAATATGTTCTTAAGAAACAAGAAGAGAAATATCATTCGCTAATTCGCTTATCTATTTATGATGAAGTTCTTTATAAATTTTTCGAAGAAAACATTGCTTATGCGTTATGGCTAAAGCTAGAGAAACTCTTCATGACGAACTCAATCTGCAACAAGTTGTTGTTGAAACGATGTTTATTTGGCTTCTGTATAAAGGAAAGAACACCTCTAAAAGATCTCTGATACTTGTTGGAGCTTCATGACACTGATGTCAAATTAGAAGATGAAGATCTTGCAATGATTCTGTTAGCCTCTCTCCCTCTTTCATATGATAAATTTGTGAGTTCTCTAAGTATTGGAAAAGATTGTATCACAATTGAAGAAGTCGAGTCCAATCTCTATTCAAAAGAGCTTCAACACAAAGCGTCTAGAAATGGCAATCAAGCCTCTACCTTTGGATTATCAGTGACCAATTCTACAAAAGGGCAAAAAATGAATAAAGACAAAGGACTCAAGAAAGGAAAAGTTGATCCAAAGGATATCTGTAATTAATGCAAGGAACTTGGCCATTGGAAGGAAGAAAAGATTCAAGAAAATCAAGAAAGAATATGTTGCACCATTGTTCAAATGACTCCACATTAGAAAATGGTTTGGTACTCTCGATTGTTGATCAACAACAACATCATTTTGAATACTGGGTATTGGACTCGGGTTGTTCTTATGATATGTGTCTACACAGAAGCTAGTTCGTGACCTCAAAAGAAATTTGGTTGTAATGTCTTGATGGGTAACAACGCCACTTGGAAGATACTTGGGATAGGTTCTATACAAATCATAATGCATGATGGAATTGTTAGAACCTTAACCAATGTTGTCATGTTTCATAGCTTAAGAAAAATCTAGTCTCATTGGGAGCCATGGATTCAAAAGGTCTTACCTGCTATGTTGAAGGTGTAGTGATGGAACTCAAAGGGAAAGTCAAGTTTGTTGTAATGCTAGGAACCAAGCAAGAAAATTTGTATATCCTTCAAGGTTCCAATGTGACATGCTCAGTGTGAACTTTGTGTATAAAATATATTAAAATTATTTTTTAATGAAATAAAAAAGAAATTATTATGTAAAATTTTAAAATATATAAATAGATAGAGTACAATATTGATCAGATTTTAAAAATTCTTATATTTGTGCTAAAATTTTACAAATTCTTATATATGTGCTAAAATTAAAGTAGACGATTAACTTGAAATCAATAATTAATTTAACCTAAATATACAATTTTATTTTATTTAAATAGAAATAGAACAAAAAAAATTGTTAACTTTTCTTATAGATAACATTTTAATGAAAATACATAGATTTTCCTTCAAATCTACAAAAACTATCTATTATTAGAATGACTGTAATTTTAGGCATGTATAAGAATTTATAGAAAATGTCAACTATTATTTCTATACAATT
>PYAF01001813.1:145034-171101 GCA_007407185.1 Glycine tomentella
TCAAGAGGACTTCAAAGCAGAGACTCATGAAGCCCTTGAAGAAATTAGGGAAAGATTAGACTCTATTGAAGCAAACATGAATGACAATGCTTCAGTAGAATTCTAGGATTAAATAGTTTGCTTTTAGTTTGCCTTTTATTTGTTCTATTTGAATTGTTGTTTAAGTTTGTTTAAATTTCCTAATGTACTTGCTTCCTCATATTAATTTTAATGACATTTGCATCTTCAGTTCATTATCTGCTGTGCTTTTATTAATTTTGTCTTTTAACAAGCCAAATAGGGAGAGTAGTGTAACATATACTCTGTTTGCCTCTGTTTTTTGATTCATTTTTGCCTAAAATTTTAAACTGGATGGATGCTGGAATTTAGGGGGAGTATTGATTTTAAATGGAAACTAATCAATATGAATGATGTTTAATTGAATGCTTCTTGGATCACAAATACTTTTAATACTTGTTCTTGGCAAAGGCAATGAAAATTTTACAGGTTTGAAAAGCTTGAAGTTCATCAAACAAATTCTTAGTTAACTCCAAGTCCTATTGCTTAATCAACTTGAAGATTTGGCATGTTTAAAGCCAAAAAAGGGGAGATTGTTGATTCAAAAGGAGTCACTTGAAGATGAACAAAGAATCAAGCTCAGATGTTTTGTGCTTTCAACATGCCTTGAAGCCTTGGAAATTAATTTGTGATTGTTGTAAAGGGAATAAGCTATCTCTGATGATCCAGTGTGCATATCATTCATATCATTCACTTAGGATTGTTAAATTGTGTGTTAATACAAAAGCAATTGATAATTAAGGTAAGTTTAAAACCAAGTTTTTGGAAAAATAAGGTTATGCTGTTTTAATCGATTACAGATAGATAGGAGTCGATTATTTTGTTCTTTGTGCCTTTTGGAAAACTTTCTAAGAATAATGTAATAGATTACATATCAGATTAATTGATTACCTAGGCTAAAATTAAAATATTAAACTCTCTGTCTTAATCGATTACAAAAGGTTGTAATCGATTATATACTATGCCTGTGTCAAACATGCTTTGTTGATTTAATCGATTACTAGAAACAGTAATCGATTACATAGTGCTTTTGAAAATGAAGAGCTTCCTGTTTTAATCGATTACGTGACAGGATAATCGATTATTATGTTCAGAGCTCAAACCCAGAACATATCTTAAACATTTTAATCGATTACATTTATGAATTAATCGATTACATATGCTAAATAATCGATTACAGGAGCGTATACAATCGATTATTTTCAGTTAGAAGTCTGTTATAAATAGAACCATTTGCTCTGCTGAGTTAAAAACTTGAGAAATTCAAATTCTGAGCATTCATAAGCGTTCTTAACATTCTATTAGTGATTTTTCTAGGTTCACAAAGTTCTTGCCTTCACCAAAATTCATATGGGTTATTGATTGATTGCGTGAAGCAAAATTTGTTTTCAAAGCTTGAGGAAAGGGATGTTCTAAGTTTGTAAATCTTTCTTCAACCTGGTGAATCATTCATATGCATATTGTTCATTGGATCATCAGGTGACTTCTTTCCTTAATCTTTGAAGCTGTAAATCTATTTTTAATTTCTGTAGTGATTTGTCTATTGTAAATGGGTTTCTTTCTTGTTAACTAGAGATAGAGTTTCTCTGGGGGTTTGCTGAGTAGTGTTCTCAGTGGGTTGTCTCTAAGAACCTAATAATGTTTTAGATTTCTGAACTTTATCTCGGGTTGATAAAGAGAGGCTTTGTAATAACTTGTAAGAACAGATATTTGCAATAGTGGAACTCCATTCTAGAGTTAAGTGGAAGAAACTGGATGTAGCTTCATAGTTTTTGAAGTGAACCAATATAAATTGTGGTTGATCTTTATTCTCCTTTCATCATCTCAATATTGCTTTGATTTGTGAATCATATTCTTTGCACAGTAAGCTTTCCATTTGTCTATTGATTTTCTTGACAGAGGAATTTGATTGAATATAAAGATTCTTGATTTCAAAAGTTTTTTTAAGTGATAAAGATCCTGTGGAAACTCTGATAGTAAAATTTTTAAATACCAAGGTTCAACCAATTCACCTCCCTCTTGGTTGTATGGAAGTATTCCTATCATTTTCATAGATATTACATAGATTGTGCTTGAATATCTACCACTATATCATGATAAAAGAAAAACTTCATTACTACAAAAGCATCATTCTAAGACGCACATTCTAATGATGATCATAACTCAACTTTCTTGGAATGGTTAAAATGACATTGTTTTGTAGCGAAAATCGTCTTTATTTTTTATATTCAAAGATGGTTCTATATAGTTGTCTTCGAATAACAGGGGTTTTAAATTCCTAAAATTTCTTCTTTCTTGCTTTCCATCTCAGATACAATACCAGTAATCGCAACCTGCGTCCCTGACCTCGTGCACGCTTCCTCGGCCACTGTCGTTTGTGACATTCTACACTCCATCGTGGGCTCCCTCAGTCGGTGGTAGCCGCCGTTTCTCCTTCTTAGCGTGTTCTCGTCACGTCTTCGTCTTTCTCAAAATCAAGTTTGAAATTATTATCTTCTTTTGGTTTAGGGGTTTGAGATTTCGAGGGTTGGGGTTTTTGTTTTATTGAGATTTTTGATTTCGTGTTTAGGGGTTCAACAACTTTATTGTTTGATTCACATTGGGTGTGTTGGGGTTTGTGAGGCCACCAAAGCTTCTGAGCTAGAGCCTTTTGTGGTCCCCTAATTTTTGGGCATATTGTTAGTTTATTGAGCTTCCATGTTCGTTGTGCTTTTCTTCTCTTCAACATCTTAATGAAATTATTCTTTTAGGAATAATAATAATAATAATATATTGGTATTAAGAGAAGGGGTTAACCATGGTTGGGAACTTGGG
The DNA here is from genome assembly GCA_007407185.1 of Glycine tomentella. Lineage (NCBI taxonomy): Eukaryota > Viridiplantae > Streptophyta > Magnoliopsida > Fabales > Fabaceae > Glycine > Glycine tomentella. Next base: position 147,906 of record PYAF01001813.1, read on the forward strand.
ATAATTTGATAGGAGGATTAGTTATAGCTATATCTGGGGAATGAGTGGGGACTATCCTATACTTGCATGAAATCATTGTGATTGATTAAATTTTGTTATGACACATCAAGAGGGAAATTAATATTCCTCTGTAGGTTGTACGTAAATGTGCTGCATTTGGTGTTGTCAAATTTTGATCATGTTTTATCTTCTCATACTTATTTAGTCAATTTTATGAATGAACAGATTCCATTCTTTTCCCTGCAATACCAATTGCACTCCGTTTGTCCAGCCATCTTCTACTTGGTGTGGTTAGGATATATTCTAGAAAGGTGAATTACCTTTTTGAGGACTGCAATGAAGCCTTGCTTAAGATTAAGCAAGCTTTTCGTTCCACGATAGTTGATTTGCCACCTGAAGAGTCCACTGCACCTTACCATTCCATCACCTTACCTGAGACTTTTGATCTTGATGATTTTGAACTACCAGATAATGACATTCTTCAAGGGTTAGTTCCTAAATACTTGATAATATGATCATTTGTAGTTTTAGTTATTGCTTTCTTCAGTGACGACATTTTTACTTAAGTTAGTTTTTATCTAATTTAATTTGCTTCATTTCATTTGACACCATCTATCTTTGATAATGTTCTTTTAGATTATTGATACTCATACATTGGTGCTACTTCTGTCAGGCCCTGGTTCTAGATAACTGTGATCTTTTTTATTTTATTCATCTATTATTGTAGTTCTATAAAGACATGTCAATTGTTAAGTCTTGCCTACAACAAATACTTTGTGATATATTTAGTTAATGGAAGCTTTCATATAAGTTGTTGAAATGTGATTGAACATTCCACTTGTAAAAATTATGAACCCTCATTTTTCTTTTTTATCTATAGGGAAATTAAATAGTTCTAAATTGCAAGTGTGATATATGTGTGATACTCTGATGTGAGAAGGTTAATTGAAGAACAAATTTAGGTGTGTTCTCTATGCAAACTTTGTGTTCTGTGGCTTTTGGTTTCACATCTGTTTTGCTTATTAATCTATTTTCTACCTTTATTTTAGTGGTTTGCTCTTGCTTCATTTTCGAGTTATACTAAACCATACTCAGACAAGCTCCATCTGATCCAGATTTGCTTCCTCAGGAGCAACATGTTTCTACTCTTGTTTGGGTGAAAATGACAAATTGATTCACTATATGTGGACAGTAAGGCTCCAACTATAAGTTATGTCATGCCATGTACTTTTTTAGATAAAAGCATAGTTTCAGCACATATAAAATGCAACTAAGTAGAGAATTAAATTATATCAAGAGAGCATGCTCTAAAAACTTCATGTCCCCTCTCATCACTCCCTAAACCTTTACCATATTATCCAAAGGGCAAAGGCAACATGTTATCCCCTCTCAAACAATCCATGCACATTTCTTTCTCAATGAAACATCATTCCCACACTAAATCTTCAACCTATCAATCCAATTAGAATTCTCAAATATATGGTTTCTTGTTAATACAACTGTTTTAAATAATCATATTCAAGAAATGCATCATAATAAGAAATCTGAAGTTATACTATAGTAAAGACAAACACTTAGAGTAAAAGAAATGTTGATTTTATACTTTGAAATGTGATGGTGCTTGAAATTTATTATCAATGTTGGGAAACTAATGAGATAAGCAACAAATGCTAGAAAGGGAATGAACTAGCATTATTCAACTAAACCCTTGGGTAGCTTAGGCGGTTAGGTAGTTATGCCAGTTGTCACGATGACAACTAAGCCTATAAATTTTATTTGGTTAATTTGGGTGTGTCTCTACTATTCCCGCTCCCCACTGTTAGGAGATATTGGGGTTATTAGTCTTATTTCCAAATTAAAGCCTTCGTGGGCTTGTACTAGTATTACTAGTCTTGGATGTAAATTTATTTGTAAATAGGAGTATTAGTTTATGTTATGGTATTGTTGTTACTCAATATTGAGGAATTTAACATTCAAATCAAATTAGAAGCATTGCATTTAAAAGGTACCTACTTATTTGGGAAAACTGGATAGAGTGCTTTCAGATACTTACCTTTCATTGCGTGGAGACATGAAGTCACTCTGGGCAAGATAGATGCAAAACTAGGTATGTGGCTGGGAACCCAAATAAACTCATTCTCAAATAAATTCATGCATGAAGTGTGTTTTCTCTTATGCCATCAACTTGTTATGTGCCCGAGGAGTTTTAATATGCTATTTGTGGTGAAAGTTGATGGAATAGTATTAATCCAACAAGAAGTGTGTCATTGAAGTTATGGGTGTTCTTGTCCCAACTGGAGATATGACTGTTGTTAAACAATTGAAATGAATGAGTGACCTACAAGGTAGCATGACATCAAAAATATGAGAAAAAAGGTTACTTTAAGGCCGCTTTACTTTGCTATAAATTTTCTAACGAGTGATACTTACAATTTTTCATGTAGTGACTTCAAAGGACTAGTAGCTATGGTCCTCTATATATGCATATTGCATAAGTGGTATGAACTGAAAAGTATATTTTCTTTTGAAGCTTTTTATCATGTTCAATCCTTTTAGAAGTTTAGAAAATGATTAAGGAGATTTTTTTTAATGAAGTCTTGGCCTTAAGTAACTTGCAATTGATTGACAACTCAATTCTATAATATAGATATAGTTGTGGGCTAGAGGCAGTACATGTTTCAATGTGCACTCTTTATGGTAATTTCTAGTAGGGAAGGTTTATATTCTTTTCCATTATGACTAGTGCTTCTTTGTGTGGTTTGGTGAGGTTTCTTTATAGTTCTTTTGGGTGATCTACAGCTGGTTCGGTTGTGGTATTGTGACATGGAGCAGGGTAATCTATAATTTGTTTTGTTGTGGTGTAGCTTAAAAAGAGTTACAGGTGGTTGGTGTTATACCAATGTGTTTCAACTTAAAGGACGCTATGGATGTTATCAAGTCCAACATTAGATCTCTATCTTCTTTGATTGATGGGTTATGTTATTTGTTTCTTTTTTTTCCTATTCTTTTTTTCCTTGTGTGATTTTAGGGACATTTCTAATCGAACCAAAGCCACAAGAACCTACAAAACACCAGTATGAGTATGACTCTTACCGGTTCAATCAATAATTTTGTGGCACCTATTACCTTTATTAAATTATATTCCTCCAGGTATGATTGGGATGTTGTGACCTCAGCTAATTTCTTGTGAAAATATGGACTTACAGGTAAATTATTTACTTGTCCTTTTCACGTGTTCTCCCCAAGAACTAAAATTTGAATGTGATATCTTTCCACATTTAAAATTTGATGCTGTCGGGAAGTGCATAATTAAGATTTTAAATTTTATATAACTTTCTTGATGTGCTTAAATATATATATATATATATATATATATATATATATATTATGCTATATGCCTTTGCTTTAAATGCATATTTGTTAAGTCTTGTCCTCAATATGACCTTATTTTTTCCTCGAGTTCAAAAAATTATGTCTCTTTAAAATTAATGGCCAAATGGTCCCTTGGTTAAATTAATTTAGCTAGAGCCAAACTAACAAAGTAGGATGACTCTCTGTATCACTCATGTATATATATCACACTTAAAATATTGCATTAATTTTCTCCATTAAGAACAATGTTGATACAATTTACAAATTTCTATTTGCTTCATTTCTTTTCATCATCTAGGGGAATTCAAACTCAACATAGAGTGCAACCATGCCACCCTCTCTGGCCACAGGTGAATTCACCACTCCTGTCTCATATATGTAAATTATCATACAACATATTTAATTTTAGTATATATATATATTAAATTGTAAGCATTATTTGGAGATGATTTGTTTATGATGACTTGAGTGTAGTCCTTAATATAAACCAAAATTAGTCCTTAATATAAACGGGTAAAAGAATAATTAATTTGAATGAATTAAATTTTAATTTCAATCTAGTTTCATGAGTAAAACAAAACAAAAATTTAATTTAATTTTTTTAGAATTTTTATTCATAAGAATAAAAAACAAACATAAAATTTTTTTATTCATGAGTGGAGTATGGCATGGTTCCTGATTTTTGGACATTATCTCATGTTTAAATATTGTATAGTTCAGGACCATTAGGCCTTGACATCTCTAGTCCCCAACTTGTTTCTGCAGTGGCCAATTCTGGTGCTCTTGAACTTGTTAGGGTAGCTTCAAATCAAATCCATGATAAAAATTTCATTTCCACATAGCGTCATCTGGAGAAATATGTAATATTTATTACCATATTGCTACAAGAAATATGAAAAGAAAAAATAATTAAATCTACTTATAACATTGATTCATCAGTTAACACTGAATAAAAAAAGAAATTTCAAAATAGTGATGCTATGAATCACAATTTGAAATGTCAAGAAGATACATTATGTATCTTTACAAAGAAGACACAAACTAGCACCTATAACCAGTGCACTATCACATTAGGTCCTGTTTGAATAAGTCTCTTTATTAACACTTATAAAAAAAAAGTTTCTTTTGTAAGGTAAAAATAATTTAAGCATATAAACTTCTTAAATCTACCAAATTACTACTATTTAAAAAACCATTTTAAATGGTTAGGTGTTTCCTGTAACATCCCGGGTGCTGACGAGGGTGGGGAGTGTAACATCCCGTGCGCTGACGAGGGCGGGAAGTGATCGCCGGTGCAGTGAAGCACGGACAAGGAGCGGCTCCTGGCAGGCTTCCATCGGGAGAGGTACATGAATGAATCGAGTACACACCAGAACGAGAGGGATCCAGAGGCTGTGCAGGTATGAGACTGTACAGTTGAGGATAACTTAAAGGATTTAATAGGTATTACCTATACCAACAAGATGCATCTACTTTTTGGTAGCCCATAACATAAGAACTCCACAGTTAAGCGTGCTTGACTTGGAGCAATCTTGGGATGGGTGACCTCCTGGGAAGTTTCTTAGGAAGTGTGTGAGTGAGGACAAAGCACAATGAAAAGTCTTGTGCTGGTATGTAGGGACAGTCGTTGAGCTTGCAAGTGGCCGGGCGTTACATTTCCTATGGTAGTTTAATAGTTATTTAATTGATATATTTCTAGAGATTAAGTTGGTAGCTAGTTATATATGTAACTGTTTGTGTTTGTGCAGGAGTTCTTTATAGGGATGCTGGTGATATAGCTTGAGCAATTAATGCTTATGAGCAATGCCTTAAGATCGATCTTGATTCTAGAAATGTTGGCCAAGTGTGATGCATAATGGATGATTGTGTTGTCTTGTTTATGTTCTGTAAATTGTTTAGATACATGCAATCATGCATTAAATACACAACACTCTACCTTACAGACCTCTGCCTTCTATTAGGAATTGGTTTATATCTGAACCGAGATTCATGTTAAGCTAGATACATTGTGGTGGTGCCTATTATGTAAGCATATTATGGTCCCTGTGATGTAGAGTGTAGAGGTTATGTTTTCTTGCTGGACAGTGACCTTCCAGTTTGGGATCTAAGGTTATAATGATCCTTAATATGTTATTCTCTATAACGATCCTTAATATGATCAATTTGATCAGGTTGGATACCGCCATATTGATTGTGCTCAAATCTATGGCAACGAGAAAGAGGTAATTGTCAGAACTTAGTGTTTGTTTGGTGTTGTGTTATCTTGATTCAACAACATAACTAGCTATTTGTTTTTTTTTTTTTTTGAAGCGTGAGGACTTGTGGATTACATCTAAACTATGGTTTGATTTTAGATTCTACATTAGTTTGTTTGGTTTCCATTTTAAAGCTAAATTACTAGTTCTAGTAGATTCATGCATATCATAGTCTTCATTGCTTAAAACTCAAGGAGTTGAGATGATATGTAGGAATAATGATCATGCTCCAGAAGATGTAGCATTGGCATTGGACAGGACCTTGAAAGATTTGCAGCTCGATTATGTAGATTTGTATCTTATATGTAATATCACTTAATCTCCAAAATTTTCTGTGTTTGGTGTTAGAATTTCAATAAGCTATCTAGGGTAACTTATGAAAACAACTTACAACTTAATGAAAATAGTTTAACTCAATTTCCTAATCAATTGTAGAAATAACTTATACACAATGTTTACATGATAAGTATTTTCTTACAGCACTCTTTGGGATATTTTGATACATAGCTTAATTTCTTCAAGTATCCTGGCAATCAAAGTATCAAAATAGTGAAGGTTTTGATGCATATGCCCTTAAATTCTTGGCATTTGAATTAGTTGTTTACTATTTGGGCCACTATATATTGATGCATTTTTAAATATTAAATTTCTTATTTTTAAAATTCCCTACATAAATATTATTTATTATTATAATTATAGATAGTTGCAATATGAATTAATAAATTAATTAGGCCACTATATATTGAGGCATTTTTAAATATTAAATTTCTGATTTTTAATTTTTTTAAAAAAAAATATTCTAAGACGATTTTTGTGAAAAAAGCCATCTTAGAATCGTTAATTTTTTTTATTTAAAAAAGACATTCTAAGACGGTTCTTAGGAAAACCGTCTTAGAATGTCACATTCAAAGACGGTTATAGGCTTATAACCGTCTTTGAATGTGACATTCTAAGATGGTTATGAGCAAAAAACCGTCTTTAAATGTGACATTCTAAGACGATTTTTCTAAGAACCGTCTTTAAAATGATTTTTTACAATTTTTTTTTAAATAATCCTTTCTAAGACGATTTTATAACTGTCTTTGAAAGTGATTACTTTCGACTACGCTCGATACAAAGACGATCGTACAACCGTCTTTGTATGGGGTGTAGAACCGTCTTTGAAAGGTGCTTTTGTAGTGGTGCTTACTCCAGCTAGATACTTTGATTACATATCTGATTTGGGATCTAACACGAGAACTAATTTGCATTGAAAATTTAATATTGTGAGTTTTAATTACGACTATTTATTTTTCAAGTATTAAATATTTTAAATTACACTAGATACTATTTATTCCTTTTAAGTGACTATCCATCTAGATATCTTATATCCCTATCTAGACCTCACATACGACTTTCACCATGAGCTTAAGGTGAAAACATAAATATTAGGTTTAAATAAGTACCAAATTATTGTAAATATTGTAAATTAGATTTGTAATTTACATGTATAGTGCACTGCACCAAGGTACACGGCCTTGGAAGGATCAATTATAACTCCCCAATCTAACAGATTTTTAATAATATTATAAATTTGATATTTAAGAAATTGAGTTCAACTCATGAACTCATATTATCAATCTAACAATTTTTTTTAGCTAAGGCTAGAAGTGACACTAGACCTAGCTCAAGCTTAACTTTATAAGAAATCAAGTTCATTTCCTTGGCTCAAGCTCAACTCACGAACTAAATTTCAAGCTTGATGGATCGATATCTAGTTGTAATTTAGTAAAATTCTTGTTTTCTTTTTTCAAATATTAGAAATTAGAAATAATTATCCTTCTTGGTATGTGAAAATTGAAATAGCTGTAACTCACAACTGTGTGGTCTTATGTTTGTCTTGGTGATTGAACTTCAGAACCTATTTAATGGAAATAACATGTTATAGTTTATATATATTTGGTAACTCTGCATACTTTTAAAGTTATACAGGCATGTTTTATATGCATCTTATGCATTGTAATCAAGATTAAACTTAACTAGAGCATATAAAATAATTCTTATTTTTTTAATTTTATAGGAGGATCCAGAAGTAGCAAAGTTTAGAGAGCAAGGCCTCAAATTCTTAACTGAGATGAAATTTCTCTTTAAGGGTACTATTGTTACTGGTTTTGCAATATATGCACCATCTGAATATTCAAGACAAAATGAAGGATTCAACACAAGAACAGAAGAGACAAATGATAGCATTGATGATAACACTGAGATTAAAGTGAATGAGACTGAGATAGACACGAAAACTCAAACAATGTCTTTGGCAAAGGAAAGTGGACAGAGGAAGAGAGGGTGAAAAAGAATTGGGTTTGCTGCCAAGCTTTCCTCACAATTAGATCGTGTTATTAAAACATTTGAATCTAGTGTATCTGCTCAAGAACCAACTAGCATTATCGCATGTGTAGCAAAGTTGAAAGATCTACCAGGACTTGAGCATGGGAGTAAACTATTTTACAAAGCCACTAGACTGATGAAGAAAAGGGCAAATAGGATTACCTTTGTTGCTTTAGAAGATCCTGAACTACAACTTGGATGGATTAAGTTTGACACTTGAGCACAAGTTCCTTAATTTCTCCTTTATCTGATATCATTGACACTTATTAGTTTTGCTTGATTATGAACCTTGGTTATGTCATGTATTTTTGTTTTTAATTTTGGTTATGCTATGGATCTTGGTTATGGTTTGGTTCTTGATTTTTATTTTCAATTGTGTTATGACTTTTTTTCCTTCTATAGGATGTCTTCATCATTATCATCAAATGTCTCTTCATCTGATGATGACGATCACATTATGAAGAACAAAGTGTTGATGCTTGTTGTAGCTAATGTTACCAATTACTTCATGAATTATGTTGTGAAAAATCCATGTAGATTCAAGCATGACAGGTCACCGTTGGATATCTAAAATTTTAAATGGTCATCCAATATGTTGTTATCAGATGTTTAGAATGAAGAAACTTGTCTTTCTTGAATTATGTGATATCTTGGAAACCAAGTACAACTTAAAGAAAACTCAAAATGTCGAAATTTATGAGCAAGTTGGCTTGTTTTTATACATGTTGAGTCAATCAGGTTCTGTTCGTAATTGTGAGGAAAGATTCCAACATTCAGGTGAAACAATATCTAGACATTTCCATAGTGTCTTAGAAGTTGTGTGTTTGTTTGCAAAGGACATAATTAAGCTTGTTGATCCATCATTTAGTGATACTCCTGATGAGATTCTGAAAGATGCCAGATATCGCTCTTGTTTTAGGGATTGCATTGGTGCAATATATGGTACTCATATACGAGTTTGCATTCCCTCTCATCTACAAGGAGTCTATATTGATCAAAAAGGCTACACTACCACTAATGTCATGGTTGTTTGTGACTTTAGCATGTGTTTCACATTTGTTTGGGCATGTTGGGAAGGTTCTGCACATGATACTAAGATATTTATGGAGGCTTTATGTAAGACTGCATTGCATTTTCCACGTCCTCCTCAAGGTACTTAACATTTATATATTATAAATATACATATCATTATAAGTTTGTGTTTTAACATGCACTATTGTTTTATTCTTTAGGTAAATATTATCTTGTTGATTCTAGTTACCCTACTTTTACGAGTTTTCTAGGACTGTACAAGAAAACTAGGTACCATCTCCCACAATTTAGAATTGGACCAAGAATCAGGGAGAGAGTTGAAGTTTTTAATTATTATCATTCTAGTCTTCGAAGTACAATTGAACGTGCATTTGGTTTGTGTAAAGCGAGATGAAAGATATTGGGTAATATGCCACCTTTTGCTTTGAAGACACAAAACCAAATCATTGTTGCTTGCATGGTTGTACCTAACTTCATTCAAAGATTTGGCCCTAGTACTACAACTGGGAAGAACCAGATGCTCAAATTACTTTACAAATGGAACCATATAGAGAATCTCTAAAAAATATGTTTCCAACATATATTTAATTTCTTTGTTTTTTTAAAATACAAGGTTGTATGTTTATGGTATTAGTACATTTGAACAATTTTATATTGAATGACATTATTGATGATATTATTACGAGGTTAATGACATTTTATATTTTATGTTATAAATTATAATTACATATATATATATATATAATAATTAAATTATAAATTAGAATATAAGTGATTGCATTACTAAAATAATAATATATTAATTACATTTGAAATATGAAAATTAATTATGTTCAGATGTATAATTATATTTTTATGAGATACATTTTTTTATAAAAATAATTATTTTTTATCAAAATTTCTAGAAATAATTTCAAAACATATAATACCCTTTTTGGTAATTTTAATTATATAAAAGACCTTTTACAATTTCATCCAAACATCATATTATTTTAAATAAGCACTTAAGAATTTATCATCCAAACATCAAATTAGCTTATTAGAGGTAACTTTTCAGATAAGAGCTTATTGAATAAGTTCTTTTTTTATAAGATCTTTTACACTAGTGCATCCAAATAGGTCCTATGTTGCCAGCCACTACTAGAAACAGGCAAGGTAAGAGAAACCCTGCCGTGTAATAATAACTAATACTCACTTTACAAATAACTAGTGCAGAATAGACAAGTCGTGTTTGGGCTAGACATAAAACTTAACTATGTGTATAGTAGTTGTTGTTTTTTACTTAGTTTGTTTTTAAAAAATGTAATCGCAATTAAAAGTTAAAATAAAATGATGTAATCATTATTAATTTTTAATTGTTTGAATTAAAAATGTTAAAAAAGTGAACATCACATAAGATTGATAATCACTCATTTTTAAAAAGGTTAAATAGCCTATTTAGTCTTTTAACTTATTTATTTATTCAATTTGATATTTTATTTTTTAAAAAGTTTAACTTATTTTTTTAATTTATTCATTTGATCTATTTAAAAATGAAATCATTTACCATTTAAGAATGAACTTCTTTTGTTAACAATGAAATAGAGGAAAATAAAAATAGAATGAACCAAAAAAATTATTTTTAAAAGATTAACTACATCAATTTTAAATAAATTGAATAAAAAAGATTAAATTGAACAAAAATAAAATAAATAATTATTTTTTTAGAAAAATAAAAGACTAAATTAAAAAAAAGACAAAACTAAACTTTTAAAAGATAAACAACCAAATTGATTAAAAAAAAATAAAAGAACAAATAGGTAATTTAATATTTTAAAAATAATTGTGGAGGGCAAGTCAATTGACAATTTGAATACTGCAGCGAATTCATTTCCCGCCAACGTCCTTTTCTCTTTTTGATTTTCTAAAATCCCAATCTCCGCTCAGTACTCACTCGCTTCTCTTCCCCCTTTCACCTCCGAGTCGACTCGTCCGCGCCAATGGACCCGCACGCCGAGTCCGCGCCCGACTCAGCCACTCGCAGCCGCTCCTCCGCTCGGCCAAGGCTCTTCATAAAGGAGATGGTCATGCGCAACTTCAAATCCTACGCCGGCGAACAGCGCGTCGGTCCCTTCCACAAGGTTACTTAGGGTTTCTCTCTCTCTCTCTCTCTCTCTGTCTCTCTCTCTCTCTTTTCTCAACCTTCAATTTCTCTCTCCAATTGAAGTGCGAACTTCGATTTGGTTCAATTTCACTTGCTAGCTTTTTAATTGCTTCGGTTTCACTTTCACTTTAGAACTTCGATTTTACTTGCGGACTTTTGAGTTGCTTTGGTTTAACTTGCGACCTTTTGAATTGCTTCGATTTGGCTTGCGAACTTTTGAACTGCGTGGATTTATTTCACTTGCGAACTTCTAATTGCTTCGATTTCAGAGTTTCTCCGCCGTGGTGGGACCTAACGGGAGCGGGAAGAGCAACGTCATCGATGCGATGCTGTTTGTGTTCGGGAAGCGAGCCAAGCAGGTGTGATTGTAGAATGTTCTAGAAACTAATGAGTGTTTTGGAATTGGAGTGTTCTTTTTAATTATTTTTAAAATGTTTTTTTTTTTTTTTTTTTTTTTTTTTTTTTTTAAATTTGGAAACTGGTGTGGTTGTTGCAGATGCGGCTGAACAAAGTTTCGGAGCTAATACACAATTCCACCAATCACCAGAATTTGGATAGTGCGGGGGTTTCAGTTCATTTTCAAGAGATTGTGGATTCGGTAAGCTTTTCTTATTATTATTAACCTTGTTTTATGTTACATTTTGGATTGTTGTTGTTGCTGCTTAGAATATGAGATAAAACCAGGCAAAGCATAGAGCTAATCAATTTTATGTTTGATGGTTGCTGTTTTTCTATAAGACTGAAAATTTGAGGAAGTGTTTGAGCTTTTGTTTACTTATTTTTTATGTTGTTAATATGTTTATTATTTTTATCATTAAAATGACACCCTTTTTAGCTTTTTTTTTTTTTTTTCAAGAATTTGTAAAGTGAAAAATGCTGCATTGAAGATATATCAACTGAAAATGAAAATAAACCACAAACCATAGGCACCAGAAATGATACAAAAAGAATTTCTAAAACAAAAACTGGCAGCAAAGAGTACCTTCCTCTTGGCAGGTTTTGGTTATTTTTACTTTTTCTTTCTTTTCTTTGGTTTTATGAAATGACCTTTTTATTATCAATATTTCCCAATTTTCATCTTTGGTTAAGGGAAAAGGAAAAAAACAACTAAGAGTATCAATGGTTACAGGATGACGGAACATATGAGGTGGTTCCAGGAACTGATTTTGTGATTACCAGGGTGGCTTTCCGGGACAACTCCTCTAAATATTACATTAATGACAGCACAAGTAACTTTACAGAAGTGACGAAGAAACTGAAAGGGAAAGGTGTTGACCTTGACAATAACAGGTTTCTTATTCTTCAGGTTCGGTATTTGTTATTTGGTGCTTTTTAGTTTTTTCAGTAAATGTTTATATCTACCTCTTTTGATGTTTGATCTGTTTCTTATTAGGGTGAAGTTGAGCAGATTTCACTTATGAAACCAAAAGCTCAAGGGCCTCATGATGAAGGTTTTCTAGAATATCTAGAGGATATCATTGGAACCAACAAATATGTGGAAAAGATTGATGAATCACACAATCTGTTAGCACTCTTTCCATTTCAATTCTGAGATAAAGAGAACATGCAACTTTCTCAATCTATGAATGGTCCATTTTTTTTTTTATTTGATTATGATTAAGTATTTAGTTTGTTTTAATGAATTTAGTGTGTTTTCAAAATAGCTTATAATCCAAACCATATTAAGAAGGCTTTTGAAAAAAGACAGCAGTTATTCACAGTTTTGATTAATTTATATTTGTTTAAAACTTTCTTAGCAATTTACACTAAAAGCAAATCCAAACATGCTCAATTAATGTTTCATTTATTGTAACCGTTCTTTTTAGACACTGCTGCTGCCTGGATGATATTTACATTCTTTTGAGTTCATTGTTGAAGTAACTACTTTGATTTCAATTTTAGAATTTCTAATTTCTGAAACAATGTTGTTGATTTTTTAGGTTAGAATCCTTGAATGAGAAAAGATCTGGGGTGGTACAAATGGTTAAGCTATCTGAGAAAGAAAGAGACAGCTTGGAGGCATGTAAATTTGTGGTTTTTTGTAGCATTTGATGTTTATCCAACACCTGATGATTCTTTTGCTGCAGGATGTGAAGAATGAAGCAGAAGCATACATGCTTAAGGAGTTGTCTCTGTTGAAATGGCAAGAGAAAGCTACAAAGTTGGCCCTTGACGATACAGGTGGGAAAATGGATGAGTTACAAGGGAATGTTGCTACTCTAGAAGAAAATCTCAAGGCAGAAAGGTAAATTTGGATTCCAAAGGGTAATTTTTTTTCTTCTTTATTTGGTGAATTTGTATTCTTGCCTCATGAAAAACATGGTGGTATCTTATTCCAGGGATAAAATCCAAGATAGTAAACAAACTCTCAAAGAGCTTGAAACTACGCACAACAACTATATGAAAAGACAAGAGGTTTGGATGAGACGGGTTTTCAAATTGAATCAGTTTGCATGATTATATTGCCGGCCATATTATTCTTAATCATAAGCTTTTAAGGCAGTAATCTAGTCATTATTTTTTTCTTTCATTTTCATAAAATAGGAGTTAGATAATGATATGAGGAAGTGCAAGGAAGAGTTCAAAGAGTTTGAGAGGCAGGATGTGAAGTATCGAGAGGATTTTAAGCACGTGAATCAGAAGATCAAAAAGCTAGAGGATAAAGTAGAAAAGGTAGAGGGAAGTCATAGTTTATGGCAACTGAAAGTAAAATTATGTGTTCATGAGACATCTTATCCTTTTGTTTATACTTTCTATTTCAGGATTCATCAAAAATTGAAGCCCTTATAAAAGAGGGTGAGGAATCAACTGATCTGATACCAAAACTTGAGGACAATATCCCAAAATTGCAAAAGTTGTTGCTTGATGAAGAGAAGGTCTTAGAAGAAATCACAGAGAGTTCCAAAGGTGAAGTCTTTTCTTTTTTATATCCAACAATATATTAGAAGTTGCTTTTAATTAAATATGCTTTGCTAAAGTGGTGATGCATCTCCAATAGTTATACCTTAGTCAAAACCTCTTAAAATTTTTTTTGATACTTAAGCTGTTAAGCGTTCTTCCTTGCAGTTGCAACTTTTCATTTTCCATTCTATTTTACCATTGAAGTGTGTAGTCAAGTTAGGTTCCTTATTCTAATAGCAGATAGTCATGACTCTCTGCTGCAAACACCATTACTGTATTAGTTACTCTTATATATATCAACATCAACAACACCTTTAACCCAAGCTAATTAGGGTCGGTGGTAGATGAACTGAATGATATTGGCATGATTTATTTCAAAATATGTTCTTCTATTTTTTGTTTTAGTCAACTGTATATAATTGAGGGTGAGTCCTGACACAGTGTAAAGTTGTGTCTTGGTGACTTGTTTGTCATGAATTTGAATCCGGAAACAGCCTCTTTGCATATGCAAGTGTAAGGCTGCGTACAATATCCCTCCCCCTTACTTGCGTATAGCGTGGAGGCTCTGGGCAATGGGGTGCGTAGTTTTTTAGTCAACTGTATATAATTATCTCAAGGTCTAAATTGCTTTTTTGTTATTGTCTGGGATACATCAAGCTGATTTTCAGTGTTTTTGGTGGTGGTTGCTGGTCTTTATTTGTTTAATATTATCTACCATGTAGACAAATAGAGCTAATATCCTATGTGCTATAGAGGGTTTGTAGCTACTTGTATTTGTTTTGCCTTTGTTAACCCTGTAATTGACTAGTAAGCAGTTGAAACTGAGAAATACCGCTCTGAGCTTGCTAAAGTTCGTGCTGAGCTTGAACCTTGGGAAAACTATTTGATTGAGCACAAAGGAAAACTTGAAGTTGCATGTACAGAGGCTAAGCTTCTAAATGAAAAGGTGAGAATGACTTCTCTTACTTTCAAGTGCTATGGCTCTGTCCATGCCATCAAATTACTAATCCCCTCCGCTGTTAGCCTGTATAATTTAAATTTCATCTGTGTTATGAGATTTTCCACATTTTATGTCCTTGTTATGCATTTAACAAATATAAAAAAATATAAACATAAATACCCCAAAAATATAAACATAGCTGCCTGAAGCTAGTTTAGTCATAAGATGATATCTTAGTTTCTTCCAGAGTTTACCCTGATAAGCAACAACAAAGCCAAAAATGGGTTAAACTCAAAAAATGCAATACATAGAAAACTAGTAAAACAAACCAAAGTTTCCCCTTCGCTTCAATTAAGAGGGCATCTTTCTGAATGTATGCTCAAGATTCTTGGGGGATGCACTTATTTATTTATTTATAATGAATTACTATATACATGTAGAGCAGAATCTCTTTATATTTTCCAGTAGGTGGATGTTTAATAGAAGACTATTCTTGATTTAATTTGCAGCATGAAGGTGCTTCTCAAGCCTTTAAAGATGCTCAAAAGCAGATGAAAGGCATATCAGAAACAATTAAATTAAAAACTGCCAGCATTTCTCAAATCAACAGTGATATAGAAAAGAGGAAGCATGAAGCTTCAGAAGCTCACCAAATTGAAGAAGTAAGCAATTTTTGTTCTTATTTTTAATTCTATTCCTTTAACATTTTTTTTAATGCTTGTGGTGATATAATTGCTCTTTCTAAAGGAATGTATCAAAGAACAAGATGAACTGATTCGTCTTGAACAAAGTGCTAGACAGAAGGTTGCAGAACTGAAGTCTGTTCTAGATTCTGAGAAGAGTCAGGGATCAGTTCTAAAAGCAATCCTGAAAGCTAAGGAAACAAAACAAATAGAAGGAATATATGGTCGAATGGGTGATTTAGGTGCTATTGATGGTGAGGTTTTCCAATTGCAGTTTTTCTGGCTTCATGAAGTTCTTTTTCCTTTCAAGTTATGCCACTTGAAAACCTGTTAGTAAATGTGGTTTTGGATTGTCATGATTGTATCTAATATTAAAATTAAAATTTATGTTCACACTTAGCACTACAAAATATTAAATAAAAAATATCTTATTCTATTCAATAGAATAGGTTTTGTAGGCTTGGATCAAGGCTCAATCCATATTATTGTGGAACTTTTGAACTACTGGCTAAAATCTACGCTTGTACTTCAGCCTATTCATTATTTGGTTCTTGTTTGGATTTTGGAGAGCACGTAACCTCGTGGTGGGGAATAGTCTCACTCAAAATCTTAAATACCTATCTCAAAAATCATATTTAATAAGCATATTCTAATATCCAGACATATTAATAGAATAATTGATAATATAACTGTAATCAATATTCAACAATCCAAATGCAAATACTAGAATCAATATCAAACCCATTATGCGTCTTGCGTTTTCAGCAGCATTATTTCTAGTCTTGGGGAGTAAGATTGTATTTCTTGATCATAGCCATCAAGCAAGAACTATAATCAACAGCAAACATTATACTTATTATAATTAGTAATTTGTACTTCATGGAAAAAGGGATCTGTGATTTCTTGAATTTATTATTAATAGTTAACACCGTACCAATTTTCATAGTATAATACAGTAGTCATTTATACTACATGGGAAAATGGATCTGTGATTTCTTGATTTTATTATTAATAGTTTACGCAATCCAAATTTTCTTAGTACAATTGTTTTGCTCTTAGAATGATGTTACATTAGATTAATACTAGGCTAAATTGCAATTTTGGTCTCCCTTTAATTCTTGATCCGTGATTTCAGTCCTCTTATTTATTAATTTATTTATTTTTGTTGTGATTTTAGTCCCCACAATTTAGAAAATTTGCAATTTAAGTCCAATTTTCAATTCTTCACATGTTTTATTTCTTTTATTTTGGTTCAATTGAACGCTAGATCTCGCATATTTATTTAAGGTACTGTCAAGAAATAATTTAATTAATTAAAATGTAAAATTAAAAGAAATAAACATATGCATTATTGAGGATTAGACAATTGCGAAGTTTCTAAAATGTGGGTACTAAAATTGCTGGAAAAGAATAGGGGGACAAAAATTGTGGATAAGGAATTAAAGGGGGTCCAAAATTGCAATTTAGCCTTAATACTATTAATTTTATCTTTATGAATAATCTGCTTTGTATGTAATCAATGCATTCCATTAATTTAACTTCTTACAAATCTTTGCAGCAAAATATGATGTTGCAATATCAACAGCATGCCATGGACTTGATTATATTGTGGTGGAAACAACTAATGCAGCTCAAGCATGTGTTGAGTTACTTCGTAGAGAGAATCTTGGTGTTGCTACTTTCATGATATTGGTATTTTTTTTTTTAATTTTTTTATATTTATCAACTTGTTTTTGTCTCTAAATGGCTGTTTCATATTTTGAATGGCATGAATTATGTTCACTTTCACTTGTTGACCCTTGGATTTGTATAACTGTGGCTGAGTTTATGCTCTACCATATATCTGCTAATTTAAGGACATGTTGGTATAAGAGAGTGTTTTCTGTTTCAATTGTTGTTTTTTTTTCACCTATAGTTACAAAAATGTGATAACAATTTCACTATTTTTTGTTTTAAAAATTTTATATGGATATGGTGAAATCACTCATTAACTTCCAACTAACAGCTTGAGTTTTTGGCATAGTTGGCCACTTGGTCGTTAATGGTTTTAAACTACTCCCTCTGGTCCTTTTTATACGAAACAAGTTTTAGTGTATTTTACATTAAAACTTGTTTCTTACAAAAAGGACCGGAGGTAGTACTTGAATAGTTGAATTTAAGAACACAGTGATAATAGCAATTTTATATTTGTTTTGGAGGGAGTATAGTCCTAGGAACCTTTTAAATCCTAGTTGGGGAGTAAAAGCAGGCTGTAATAATACCCTTGATTGAATAATATTTGTCAAGTTTGAGTTTTTAAAGTAATACCCTTGATTGAATAATATTTGTCAATGATTGATTATCTATTTGGTTCTGTAATGTTTTTGGTGTGATGATAATACTTAAAATGGATGTTTGTTTGATAAATATAATTAGGATATCATTTCTTTTTTCAGGAGAAGCAAGTTGGTCTTCTTCCAAAGTTGAAAAAGAATGTAAGCACTCCAGAGGGGGTTCCACGCCTTTTTGATTTAGTGAAA
The DNA here is from genome assembly GCA_007407185.1 of Glycine tomentella. Taxonomy (NCBI): domain Eukaryota; kingdom Viridiplantae; phylum Streptophyta; class Magnoliopsida; order Fabales; family Fabaceae; genus Glycine; species Glycine tomentella. The sequence continues at coordinate 166,118 of PYAF01001813.1, forward strand.
GTTCAAGATGAAACAATGAAGCTTGCTTTCTTTGCGGCACTTAGAAACACTGTGGTTGCTAAAGATCTTGACCAGGTCAGTTGCACTTTCGTAGCAGGATGCTTCATTCTGATGATAAATATTAAGGATTCATCATAATGGTATATTTCAGATATGAAAATCATTATGCCCTTGGTTTAGAATTGTTTGATAAGCAAATTTTGCTGATATAGTTTTGTTTTGAACTTTTGATGTATATAACATAATGGCTATTATGTGGACTGTATAAGAAACAAAGGCACAACAATCAAATTATGAAGCTTAACTTATTTACCATTTGCTTGCAATAATATAAAGTCTAGGTTTGTTTCATTTGCATTTGTTCATATCAGTGAAGATAAATGGTTAAATAGTAACATTTTCTTACTCCTGTAAAATTTAGGCAACACGTATAGCATATGGTGGAAACACTGAGTTTTGTCGAGTTGTTACCCTTGACGGTGCACTCTTTGAAAATTCGGGAACAATGAGTGGTGGGGGTGGTAAGCCCCGTGGTGGCAAGATGGGGACATCAATTCGAGCTACAAGCGTGTCTGTAGAAAGTATTGCAAATGCTGAGAAAGAGTTGTCTAGGTTGACTGATAAACTGAATGACATCCGCCAAAGAATTATGGCTGCTGTGCAACGTTATCAGGCCTCAGAAAAAGCTGTTGCTGCTTTAGAAATGGAGTTAGCTAAATGTCAGAAGGAGGTAATACATTAGTTCTGACTCTGAGAAAGGTGAATTGTAATTTTCTAGGAGTTGTTGATGCATGGCATTGAGACTTTCTTTTCCCCTTCCTCTACAGGTTGACAGTTTAAGTTCACAATATAATTATATTGAGAAACAACTTGATTTCCTTGAGGCAGCATCAACGCCACAGGAGGATGAGCTTGACAGATTGAAAGAGCTGAAGAAGATTGTTTCTACAGAAGAAAAGGAGATTAATAGACTTAATAATGGATCTAAACAACTGAAGGAAAAGGTTGGCTTGGAACTTCATTATCTTTTAATTCCTTTACAAATTGAGGGTTGGCTGACAGGTCTTAAATTTATTATTTATTTCTCAAGGTGGATGGATGTTGATAATAAAGCTTATATTTATATTTAACTTTGATTGTTTAATTAATGTTTGTCACTCTCAGGCTTTGGAGCTCCAGAGAAATTTAGAAAATGTTGGGGGTGAAAAATTAAAATCTCAGAAGTCAAAGGTCCAGAAAATTCAATCCGTAAGCATCTTGTGTATTAATAACCTTCTATTATATTTGATATTGGGAATTGTGGATGTAATAATGGTTCCCCTTTTACTAGGATATTGATAAGAATAGTTCAGAAATAAACCGTCATAAAGTCCAAATAGAGACAGGTCAAAAAATGGTGAAAAAATTGACTAAAGGAATTGAGGATTCAAAGAAGGAGAAAGACCGGCTTACTGAGCAAAAGGAGAAACTAACACAAGCCTTCAAAGAAATAGAGCAGAAAGCATTTGTAGTTCAAGAGAATTATAAAAAAACCCAAAAGGTTCTTTTTATTGCCTTGTTTTGGATTATCTAAAATTTGTGCCTATGTAATGAAATACACTGAAAATGTATGGTGCAATGCACCCATGTAAAGTTATGTATAAAGCTTGATTGTTGTATGGTTATGTTTATTTATTTTACTGTACAGGTGATTGACGAACATATGATTGTCTTGGAGAAAGCAAAATCAGAGTATAATAAGATGAAAAAAGTGATGGATGAATTGCGTGCATCTGAGGTACTGGTTCATTTTTCATTTCCCATAAAACTTGGACTTTTCTCATCGCAATCATTAATATGCAGGTTGATGCTGACTTTAAATTAAAAGACATGAAGAAAGCATACAAAGAATTGGAAATGAAGGGGAAAGGTTACAAGAAAAGAATAGATGATTTGCAAACTGCTCTTCACAGGCATCTCGAACAGTATGTCATCAGATTACTGTTTTTGAATAGTGTTTATCATTTTGGAGTTCTTATAAAACTGTAAATGGTATGCAGAATTCAGGCAGATTTAGTGGATCAAGAAAAGCTACAGGCTACATTGGCTGATGAACATCTTAATGCTGCTTGTGACCTGAAAAAGGCCTGTGAAATGGTTGCTCTGCTTGAAGCACAACTAAAGGAGATGAATCCAAATCTTGATTCAATTTCAGAGTATGAGTTTTTCTAATTTGTTACCCCAGTTATCTCTATTGTTTCTGATGTTGCAGTAATAAAGATTCACAATTTCTTATGATTGTCAGATACCGAAAGAAGGTATATTTGTACAATGAGCGAGTTGAAGAACTTAATGCAGTCACGCAGGAGCGGGATGACATAAAAAAGCAGTATGATGAATGGAGAAAGAAGAGGTGTGTATAATTTGTTTTTATTGTTGAATTTATTTTATGCCTTGCTTTTTGACAAAAATGTTACCTGAATGTGTCATGGCAGATTGGATGAGTTTATGGAAGGATTTAATGCCATATCTTTAAAGTTAAAGGAAATGTATCAGGTTTGGGTATCTGATCTCTCTCTGAGTGCTCCCTTTCATTGACAGACATGGAAATGTGCTTCACTCTTTAGTATTATGTACTGATATTTTAACTCGTTACGGATTGTTACCTTTCTTAAGACCTTCAGAGTTCAGACCAACATGTTGGCAACTCCGTGTGACTATGGATGTCAAGTTGTCAAATAAAAGTTTGCATTGCTGGTTATAAAATGATGCTGAACCAAATATATATATCTATATTATTTTTTAAATATTTTTAAAGGGGGTTAATCTTGTAGTGCAGAGTCTGCTGACAGATATGTAAATTTTTTAGGACAAATTTCTTTATTCCTCTGAATTTATTTGCTCAAGAGTTTAAGTTTAAATATTAATGACAAAATAGGTAGTTTGTGGCAGCAATGTAAATTTGCTAGAGTCTAGCGGTAATGAAATAAATTCACACCATATAATTAGTAGAAATATTTGAAGAAAGGTGACTATTCTTAACATTGCTTAAACCCTGCCATGAATCATCTGTTATTCCTGTTTTTTTTTTTTGTTTTTTTTTTTAAATACTGCAATACCTAATTTTCTGTAGGTGCTTATCTCCATCAGTTTTTGTTTAAATTGTGACTGTTTTGTAAATTGTAATTGGAAGTCATGGTTTGTTAAGCCCCAAAGTTGTGATTTGGTTTATCTTTGACGTTTCTTTTGTTAACTGTAGTTAAAAAGGATGGCAAAGGGTGACCGTGTTGTTGAGAAATGAGAACATTAAATCATTTGGAAACAAACTTACTTTCAGTTAACATAGACTTGTGTACTCACCAAATTTTAGCAGTTGTGTGTTCCATAGGCTTGTGAGCATTAATATGTTTAACCACTTTTATTGTTTGCAGATGATTACTCTTGGAGGTGATGCAGAACTTGAGCTTGTGGATTCTTTAGATCCTTTCTCTGAAGGTGTTGTGTTCAGTGTCAGACCACCGAAGAAAAGCTGGAAAAATATTGCAAATTTATCGGGTGGTGAAAAGGTTCTCAGCTTTTTGTTAGATTTCCTTGGCGTTGGCCTCAATTCTTGTATTGCAAATCATTGTGTATAAGCAAGAATTCTGTTCTCTGGGTGGAACTCGCATGAGCATGATGGTGCTTGTTCTTGTTCATTTTCTTAAACAAGCAAAAATGTCAAAAAGCCTTCATGGAGACCATCATCTTTATCCTCTTTCAAATTCAGTGATATAATTTTGTTATTTATTTTGCAGACTCTTAGCTCGCTGGCTCTTGTTTTTGCTCTTCATCATTACAAGCCTACCCCACTCTATGTAATGGATGAAATTGATGCTGCCCTGGGTACATACTATTAACTTTATACCTAACTCTTCTATTGTAAATGCTATATCGGTTTGCAATACATTAAACTCGTGCTATATGGTTTGGCAGACTTCAAGAATGTATCTATCGTCGGGCATTATGTGAAAGACAGGACCAAGGATGCTCAATTCATAATCATTAGGTAGGTTTGGTGTCCCAATAATTTATTTGCTTTGCCCGGATTATTTTTAGTAGAAAAATGCTAGTAACACATTTGTTTAAACACATCTTTTACTATTGTTGAATTCTATTGGAAGTAACAAAATTGTGGGTCTCACTTATTTAGTGAGTCTTACTCATGATTTTGTAATTTCCAATAAATTTTAACCGATAATAAAGACGGTTAAAATGTGCCGGTAACACTTTTCATCTGCATAATGAAATCTAATACTTGCCATGGTATGTTTCTCCCTTCCCGCAGTCTTAGGAACAATATGTTTGAATTGGCTGATCGACTTGTTGGGATATATAAAACTGATAATTGCACAAAGAGCATTACTATCAACCCGGGGAGTTTTGTTGTATGCGAAAAGGCTGCTTGATGGAGTTGTCAACGTTTTGTTGATGTTAATTTGAAGAATACTTTTAACAATTATTATTCTCTTGTACTAGTTTGATTTTGCATGTAATCCTAATTGATATTAACTTATTAATGTGTTATATGTTGTATATAAAGTTATGGATGGCAGGGTGGGGTCTGACTTTATAGTGCAGTATGAACATACGAGTTTTTATCCTCTGGTACTAGTTTTTTTTTTTTACTATTTTTTCTGTTTTAATTTTTTGTAATTTAGTATTTTGTGTTTTAAATTTTGAATATATTAATTATTTATGTAGTTTTAGTCTTTAAATAATATTTAGGTTGGAAATTTAAAACATTAGATTAGATGATACGTAGTATTTAAAACATTAGTGTTAGTTTTTTTTACCACTTTTTCTGTTTTAATTTTTGTAATTTATTATTTTGTATTTTAAATTTTGAATATATTAATTATTAATGTAGTTTTAGTTTTAAAATAATATTTAGGTTCGAAATTAAATACATTAGGTTAGAGGATACTTAGTATTAGTTTTTTTTACTACTTTTTTGTTTTAAATTTTT
>PYAF01001813.1:171201-192450 GCA_007407185.1 Glycine tomentella
TTTGAATATATTAATTATTTATGTAGTTTTAGTTTTTAAACAATATTTAGGTTGGAAAATTAAAATATTAGGTTAGAGGATAGGTAATATTTGTTTTTTTTACTACTTTTTCTGTTTTAATTTTTTGTAATTTAGTATTTTTTATTTTAAATTTTCTATATATTAATTATTTAAGTAGTTTTAGTTTTTAAATAATATTTAGGTTGGAAATTTAAAAAATTAGGTTAGAGGATATGTAGTGTTAGTTTTTTTTTTACTACCTTTTATGTTTTATTTTTTTTTTAATTAAGTATTTTGTATTTCCAAAACTACCACTGCATATCCTCCAAAATTCTAAAATGTTGATTAAATTTAAGATGATAATATGGACTATAGAATAAAATATTTTATGAATATATATAATATATATTAATATATTAGAAATTATAGATAAATAAATAAGATTAGTTGTTTTGTAGGATGGTTTATTAGAAAAATGAATCACGATGAACATGTTCGACTGACTCCATCGGCTGAGTCTTCGTTGAGCGTGATTGACCCCGATCCATCGGTACGAACTCTTTTTATACAAGAGAAACATATATCCACGTATGTGTGGAATTCATAGAGTGATTCGACCATGCTGGAGAGTGTACTTAATGTAAGGCATGTTGTGACACACGATCATAACGTTATACCTGAGGAGATCCATCCGTGGCTTCGACAGGCTGATTTTTATCATGTTATGCGTCTGCGCAATCACGAGGTAAACGGTCTCTGTTGAGTTAACTTCTAATATGTTGATTTTATTGTAATTTATATGTAACTGTTGTGTAACTTGACTGTTTTAGATCGACCACCACCTTGTGTCAGCGCTTGTTGAGTGATGGCGGCCAGAGACATGTAAGTTCCACATGACGATGGGTGAGGTGACAATCACCCTGTAGGATGTACATCATTTGTTGGGGTTACCCCTACACACGGATGCACGCCATATGATACCTCTGAGAATAGGCTGCTACAACATGAGACCACCTATCTCTTGGTCTTAAGGAATCTCTCCTATGGAGCAAACCAAACTAGGAGTTGCGCTCTACTCCTAGGGAGGTCCATATCTATCTACTGGCCAGAAGATCTATCCGAAAGGCAACCATACACAAATCACAGATACATGCATACATATCATTATGAAGAAAGCTGTAACAACCAATTCAATGCATGTAAATCATATATGCGCCCATCACTCCATCTCAGAGTATGGGGGAACATAAGTAGTGGGAAACACTCTAAGAACGAAGCGTTTAACTGGCACGGTAGTGCTCTGTTGTCCAACCCCTGGACTGTGGCCTCCGCCATTGACACTCTCGGTGTCCCACCCTATATACAGACACACAATCAATCAACAATAACAGCTTTTAACCGCTCAAAAGACAAGAAGAGCAGTCATCTATATCATTCTAATCCCTTATTACTCTATATCAAGTCTTGAAAGCTAGTCACCCAACTGGTGACTTACAGACCCTCAACAGGATCTATCTCAGCCTAACCAAGGCTCTAGAGTCTCTCAAAGACTCTGCATAAGTCAATCCAACCAGTTCAATTACCTTTATCCAGGCCATATATCAATAATATCCAACTTAGCTAAAACAGTTATTTTAGCATATATTCACCGTTTATTCAGCCTCTTGAATGTCTTTTGTAAAAGCACTTAGGCCCATACATCTCATAATACCCTTCATTTAGCTCACATTCTTCCTATTCATACATATTTCAGAGTCAAAATCAAACTTCATCTAAAGTCATGTTTCAAAGTTCATTCTTTATCAGAACAACCTCCTGAGCATACTTTTCTAAAGAACCTAAGCCTAATTCCAGCCCTAACACAAATGGGTTACTATTCATCCCAATACCAATTTCACAAATCAATCGGTAAAACTTAAGTTTCTTACCTCAAAACAGTCGAGGAAGGCTGGAAGATCACTTCTCTAGGCCTTAGCGACCTTGAATCGCCGTCTTTCTCCTCAAAACTCAAGCTTTCCAAAGTTCCCTAGAGAAAGGGATCTCTCAGATTGATGGTTTTCTCTAAGGATTGAAGCTGGAATCTAGCTCATGGAGGAGTTCTAAACAACTTTCCTGAAGGATAGGAAGTGTTTAGATGAAGTATGGAGGAGATATGAAGCTTCTCTGGTCGTTAATGGCAGAAAAGTGCAGAGGAAGAAGAAGAGGAATGTTTTCCTCTTTTAAAACGCGAAAATGGCCTTTTATAGGCCCTCAACACGAGTCCTGGCGCTACTGGCGCCACTCTGGCGCTAACCGCGCCATAACTGGTGCTAATCGCCCCAAATGTCAAATCCTAGCGCTAACGGCGCCGCTCCTGGCGCTAATCGCGTAAAAAACAATGAAAATTGGCCTTCAGGTACAGTGCCACACTATTAGCGCCAGATTTGCTATAGTGCTTCGCTATCAGCGCCAGATAAAATAATAATTTTTTTTTTTACAAACTTGGGTTATTATAATTAAACTAAGAAAAAATTGAGCTTTTAAAAGAGCATGTAGGAAATGAAATTTTAAAAATGGAGGGAATTGAAAAATCACAAAGCATGCATTCGGAAAAGCATGTGGTAAATGGGATTTTAAAAATGTTGGAGGGGGTTATATAGGCCTAAATTCACTGGGTAGTCTAGCAAAATATCCCTTCTAATTTGCATTTCCCCAGAACGATTTAACTGGGAGCTGACATGTGTCCAATTCCATGTAACTCGTAGGCGAAATAGGGCAGCCTAACACGTGTCTTGAAGGTTCGTTGACTGGGCACTGACACACGTAATTCGTTGGGTACTGTAGCGAATTACGTGGCCTATAGGATGACGCCAACTCAGCTAGCGTAAATCGCCTCTGACCCCAGCGAATTTGTTGACATGGCAGTTTGGGAAATATTAAGGGAGGCGTGACATTTAGGGAATAAAAATTTCAAACAGTGGCACAATGGCCACTGTTCCCCAAGTATTTCCATTTCTTGGAATATGCATTTTTTTTGGAATCCTAATTATTACTTATGAAAAATATATGATATTTAAGTTGTTATTTATTGTTGATGTACTGTTTTGTATGTTTTTATAATAAATTGATTTGATTTTTGCATGTATGTCTAAGAGCTAGATCTTTATTATGGTACCTTTGTAGTGGATGCTCTAGATATATGACGGGTGACATGTCCATGCTTACAAATCTAACTCTTAAAGATGGAGAGTTTGTCACTTATGGGGATAAGAACAAAGGAAAGATCATTGGAGAAGACAACATATGAGTTAGCTTCAAAACCAAAAATAAAAAATGTTCTTTATGTAGAAGGTTGAAGCATAATCTCTTAAGCACAAGTCAACTCTGTGATAAAGGATTCAAAGTCTCATTCAATGAGAATTGCTGCATGATTTGTGATGGGCAAAGTGGTGAAGTGATTCACATAGGTAAAAGGAAAGATAACATTTATTTACTTTCAATTGATCATGTATTCTTTCACAACACTTCTTGTCTAATAAGCAAGGTTGATGAATCTTGACTATGGCATAGAAGGATAAGTCACATTAACATGCATCATATGAACAAACTAATTAAAAAGGATTTAGTAATTGGTATTTGCCCAAACTCAAGTTTCAAAAGGACAAACTTTGTGATGCTTGTCAAAAGGAGAAACAAACCAAAAATTCTCAAAGTAAAAACATTGTTTCCTCCTCTAGACCCCTTGAATTACTTTACATTGACTTGTTTGGTCCCTCTAGAACTATGAGTTTAGGAGGCAATTATTATGGACTTGTCATTGTAGATGATTACTCTAGATTTACTTGGACTCTATTTTTGAAATCCAAAAAGTGATGCTTTTCATGCTTTTAGAAAAATGGCCAAGCTTGCACAAAATGAAAAAGGTAGCAAAATTATATCAATAAGAAGTGATCATAATGGAGAATTCCAAGATGAACTTTTTGAAAAATCTGTGAAGAAAATGGAATTAACCACAATTTTTCAGCTCCAAGAACACCTCAACAAAACGGTGTTGTGGAGAGGAAAAACAGATCTCTTGAAGAATGGGCTAGAACTCTTCTTAATGAGGCAAATTTGCCAAAATATTTTTGGGCTGATGCTATAAGTACAGTTTGCTACACTTTGAATAGATTACTTATAAGGCCTATTTTAAAGAAAACTCCTTATGAGCTATACAAAGGTAGAAAACCTAACATTTCTCATTTGAGAGCTTTTGGCTGCAAATGTTTTGTATTAAACAATGGGAAGGAATCACTTCACCATTGGATATTCATTACATAGTAAAGCATATAAAGTTTTCAACAAAAGAACAATGTGCATGGAAGAATATGTACATGTGATTTGTGATGAGTCTAATCCCTCTAAAGAGGAAAAGAATTGTGATGTAGATGTAGGTCCTTTAAAAGAATTTATTCAGCTTAATGATTCCACAATTAAGGAGAAAGAAGAACCAAGTGCTGAAATGAAACCATCAACATCTGTTCAAGAGCCTAAAGATTGGAGAACAACAAGAGATCTCTCACTTGACAACATCATAGGCGAAGTTTCAAAGGGAGTATCTACTAGATCTTCATTAAGAAATCTATGTTGTAATATGACTTTTGTTTCTCAAATTGAACCTAAGAATATTGATCAAGCCTTAGTTGATGAACATTGGATGTATGTCATGCATGATGAGTTAAATTAGTTCAAGAGAAATGAAGTTGGGAACTTGTACCTAGACCATCCTTTCTCAAACCCATTGGCACAAAATGAAATTTTAGAAATAAATTTGATGAGAGTGGGATCATAATAAGAAATAAAGCTAGATTTATTGCTAAATGTTACAACCAAGAAGAAGACATTGACTATGAGGAAACCTATGCTCCAGTTGCAAGATTGGAAACCATTAGGTTGTTGCTTGCATATGCATGTTTAATGGATTTTAAACTTTTTCAAATGGATGTAAAAAGTGCATTTTTAAATGCATACATGGAGGAAAATATATATGTTGAACAACCTCCTGGTTTCACTGATTTTAAACATCCAAACTATGTTTTTAAACTTAAAAAGGCCCTTTGTGGTTTAAAGCAAGCTCCCGGATCTTGGTATGAAAGACTAAGCAAGTTTCTGCTTGAACAATCTTTCACAAGAGGCATGTTGACAAAATCTTGTTTATCAAAAGGCATAAGAGTGATATCTTATTGGTTCAAGTATATGTTGATGATATAATTTTTGGTTCAACTAACCATTTGCTGTGCAAGGAATTTTCTAAAGCTATGTAGAAAGAATTTGAAATGTCAATGATGGGAGAATTAACATTCTTTCTTGGACTTCAAGTGAAGCAAATGAAGAATGAAACTTTTCTCAACGAATCCAAGTATTGCCTTTAAGTAATCAAAAAGTTTGAAATGGAGAAAAGTAAAGATTGGTTCAGATGAAAATGGAAAGAGGGTTGATGAGTCAAAATTTAGAGGAATGATTTGTTCATTATTATATTTGACAGCTAGTAGACTAGAAATAATGCTTAGTGTGTGCTTGTGTGCAAGATATCAAGTAAATCCCAAAGAGTTTCACCTAACAGCAGTCAAAAAGATCCTCAAATATCTCAAGGCTACACCAAAAGTTGGTCTTTGGTATCCCAAAAGTGCTTCAATTAATATTATTGGTTATTCTGATTCTGGCTTTGCAGGATGTAAGTTAGATAGAAAAAGTACTAGTGGAACTTGTCATCTACTTGGAAGTTCACTAATCTCATGGCATTGCAAGAAACAATCTTATGTTGCTTTGTCAACTACTGAAGCTGAATATATCTCAGCTGGAAGTTGTTGTGCACAAAGTCTATGGTTGAAGCAACAATTACAAGATTTTGAAGTTGAATTAAAAGAAATACCTTTTATATGTGACAACACAAGTGCTATCAACATTTCAAAGAATCCAATAATGCACTCAAGGACCAAACATATTGAGATATGACATCATTTTCTTAAAGATCATGTTCAGAGAGGTAATATCAAAATTGATTTCGTTAACACTCATAATCAATTGGCTGATATATTTACTAAACCATTGGCTAGAGATAGATTCTATGCTCTTAGAAACATGCTATGAATCTTGGATGAATTTAATCTCTGTTAGCTTGAATGTTGTATTCCCTTTCATGTGAAATGCTTTGTAAACTGAATCCTTCATCACAAAATCTCAAAATTTCCAAGTCATGCTGAATAAATCCTGTTATATCTGATACTTGCTATGTAATAATCGATTAAGTGTCGTATTTTCCACCTGTGAATTTTACAGAAATAATCGATTACATTACGAATTAATCGATTACTGTATCTGCAGAAAGTGATTTTGCTTACGAATTAATTGATTACACAAGAAAATAATCGATTATTCATGGAGTTACTGCAAAATCTGACAGATTTTCTTGGAAGTTGTAACTGCCCAACTCCCACTTAATTCAAATTTAAATCCTCTGCACTGTAGTGAGTTAATTCGTTCTAACAACTCCTTAATTCAAAATTCAAATTCTTGGAGCCTAAAAATCTCTATAAATACAGCCTATTGTGAAGGAAGAAATCACACCTATCTTCATTCTTATCTTTCAATGTTCTCTGTGTCTTTCTTCTATTTAAGTTTAGTAAACTCTGCCCTAAGTATGTCTACCTCTAAAAGAGTCAAAACCTCTAAGAGAAAGGTTGGAGAAACCTCTAACCCAGTGGTTAGTAGGTTGGATCATTGGTTCCCTGTAGAAAGGAACAAAATGATTTATCTCTAATTCAATGCCACTAAGTTAGTGTGTCCCCCCAAACACCTAGAATTAGACTGGTTCATTAGGGAAGACTTCCAATTCCTTGCCTTTATTGAAACTCAAGGGTTAAGAAAATTTGTGGAGATGAAGGGTACATTCTACCCTGAATTGGTCAAGGTGTTTTACACCTGGTCCAAAGGTTCCATGGATGGGATTCTGAGGTCCCAAGTAAATGGAGTTGCCATAAAAATAACTCCAGCAGTATGGGAGGCAGTGGCTGATATTTCATTTGAGGGTGAGAGAAGTTTGAGGAAGAGGCTGAGAGGTACAATAGAGTAGAGACCTATAGGGGAATGATGATTAATCCCCAAATGAGACTAAAGCATAGGCTTAGCACTGGTCCCATGACCCATGAAGACAGACTCTTTCACTATATCATCACCTTTATTCTCACTCCTAGAGCCACAAACCATGCCCAGGCCACTGATGATGACCTACAACTAGTGTATGGTCTCAAGAATTCAATTCAAATGAATTGAATTCTCGTTCTTGAGGAGATCGTCTTGAAGTCCAAGAGGCTTATTGTACTCATCTCTAGATTCACAGACTACTTCAACATAGATGTTTCTAATGAAGTGGTGGAAAATACCAATTCAAGCAATAGTCTTATCAAGAAGAAGCATCTGACCAAACTAGGAATGATGAAGACTCCTCAAGCATGGCAAATGACTGGCCAACAATTTGCTCCTCCTGCTGCTGAAGAGGATGATGAAAAAGATGCTGAAGAAGGAGGCCCTACTCAACCTCTTATAGTCCATTTGAATCCTTAATGATTCAAAAGATGGATGGCCTGCTGTCTCTTCATCATGAACATAGGGCTGAGACCAATGCAACCTTAGAGGAAATTAAATCTAGGCTAGAAAGTATAGAAGCAACTGTAATGTTTGATAATTCTGGAACTTTTTAGGTTATAGGCCTTGTATTTCCTCTTTTATCTTTATTTTATGTTTTTTTAAGCATTGTATTGGTTCCTTCTTGATTAATGAAGTTATTTTTGTTTCTCCTACTTGTTATCCATTGTGTTGTTTAATTTTTTGACTTTGATAAGCCAAATAAGGGGAGAAATGGTTGATTGATTGTGTGATTGAGTGCATTGTACTCTGTTCTACCCTATTTTTCTGCACATTTTTTGCACAAATCAAAAACTGAATGGATTGTTAAATTTAGGGGGAGCTAAGTAATCAAATGAACAAATTAAGTCACATATACAAGTTAATGAATGATGAATAAAGCAAGCAGATATCTTAACACTTGTTATTGGCAAAAAGTCTATGATTATTTTCAGGTTTGAAAAAGCTTAAGTCTTCTATTTGATTCCCTCAAACAACTTCAAGTCCAACAAATTATCAATCAAGAATTTGGCATGTTCAAAGCCAAAAAGGGAGAGATTGTTGGTTATAGGGGGAGCATCATGAAGAGTGAAAGACTTTGATTCAAGAAATGGTTTTGAGCTTTCAACATGCTTGAAGTGCCTTAAAGTTTTGTAATTGATTCAAGTGTAAGAGAAAGGTATTCTGATTGATCCTTGCATTGCGTTGCATTCATTCATTATTAAGCTTAAATGATTTTCATTAAATCATCAAAGGTTTGAATATGATTAAAAGGTTTTTGGAAAAATGTTTTTCTTACTATTTTAATCGATTACTTAATGATATAATCGATTATTTTGTTCTTCGTTCAATCTGGAATAACCTTCATGAACAAATTAATCTATTACCTATCGGATTAATCGATTATTTGACCTTTGATTGAAAATAAACTGCTTTGTTAAAGGTTTTAATCGATTACTTAGTGTAATCGATTACATAGTTAAAAGATTATTTTAAGCCTTGCTGTGATAATCGATTACCATTATCAATAATCAATTACATAGTTCATTTGGAAAATGTCTGCTTTCTGATTTAATCGATTACCAAAATCCGTAATCGATTACACAATTCATTTTGTGAAACATAGCTTTCTGTCTTAATCGATTACAGCTCGGTTTAATCGATTATTTTGCTTGTTGTTGAAACCCAGAAAGCTTCTTTAAGATTTTAATTGATTAAGTGAAAATTTAATCGATTACATAAGAATTTTAATCGATTATCAGGTGCATTTAATCGATTACAGTTAATTACAAATTCTGTTATAAATAAGATTGAAGGCTTGGCTTGTTTAACAACTTGGCCACTTCGTATTTCTGAGTATACACAAGTCTTCTAAACATTTTCTAAGTGATTTTCTCAGTGTTTTTACTTCTTGCTTCATTCAAAACATCAATGGGTCTTTGAATGATTCTTGAGCAAGATTATTTTCAAGGTTAAGGGAAAGCATGTTCTGATTTATTTTGCTACTCAACCTGATTTTGGAATTCATGTGCATAACATTCATTGGATCATTAGGTTGTCTCTCTCCTTAATCTTTGTGTGTAAATTTGGTTTTGTATTCTTGTTGTATTTGGCTATTGTAAAGTGGGTTCTTCTTGTTTGGTTCTCTAGCTCAAGAACAGAGTAGTGTTCTCTGGTTCTTGCTCCTTAGAATTCTAATAGGGTTTTAGATTTCTATTCTTTATCTAGTGTTGATAAAGAGGAGGGTTTTGTAAAAGCTTGTAAGAACAAAAATTTATAATAGTGGAATTCTAATTTAGTGTTGATTAGAAGAAACTGGATGTAGCTTCAGTTGTGAAGTGAACCAATATAATTTGCTTGTGTTTTTGATTCTGTTTCTCTATTACTCATCTTGTTCATTGGTCATTGATTCTTTGATTCATATTTATTGTTCTACAAGTTTTGTTTTGATCTATTGATTTCTTGGGCTGAGTAATTTGATTGAGTAAAAAGATTTCTTGGTTTTGAAAGTGATAAAGATCCTGAACTTTGATTTGAATTAATTTTAAAATACCAAGGTTTTAACCAATTCACCCCCTCTTGGTTATTGTGAGTATTCCTTTTATTTTTCATCTTCATCCCTTACCAAAAGTTTTTGATTTTCACTTTGATACATCTAACTTGGGTGAGGTCTTTACTCTTCTTATCCCTCATTTTTGAAAGTTCATAAATATCTTTCTCCCCATCCTTGCTCCCAAGATTTTTATATAAATCGTCAAAAACTTTGCCTCTAGCTTCTCGCACTGCTTTCTTTGCATTTTTCGTCGCTACTCTAAACTTTTGCAAATTCTCATCATTGGGACATTTATGCAAAGATCTAAAGCATTCTTTCTTCTGTTTAATAGCCTCTTGCACCCCTCTATTCCATCACCATGTTTCCTTAATAAGAACTTTGTTTCCTTAGTTTTCACCTAGCACCCTCCTTCCCACATTTTGAACTCACGTAGTCATTTTATTGCATATTTCATTAGTTTCTCCAATAAACTCTCACGGTCCTTCACGCAACATGTTTTCTTTAAACTCTATTTGTTTCTCCTCCTTTAGCTTCCACCATCTTATCCTTGGGTTTTGAGCCTTATTCCTCAAATTAAGAACTTTGTTGAACCTAACCTCTAGAACTACCAACTTATGTTGTGTCACCACACATTCTTTAGGGTAGACCTTGCAGTCAATACACGAATTTCTATCTTTTCGTCTAGCCATAAAGAAATCAATTTGACTACAATTTTGGCCACTATGATATGTGATAAGATGACACTCCCTTTTTCGAGAAAAAGTGTTCGCTAGCATCAATCATATGATAGTGCAATGTTCAAGACATCTTTTCCAGTCTCATTTCTCGTCCCATAGCAAAAACCATCATGAATTCTATCAAAACCTCTATTGCTTCTACCAACATGCCCATTTAGATTTCCTTATAGGAAAATCTTCTCCTCTCGTGGAATCCTTCTCAGAACATCCTCCAAGTCTTCCCAAAATTGGTTCTTTTCATCTGATCGTAGTCCAACTTGGGGTGCATACACACTAAGGATATTTAAAATTAGATCTCCCACTACAAGCTTAATCATCATAATCCTATCGCCTTTCCTTTTGACATCAACGACTTTATCCCTGAAACTTCTATCGATCATAATTCCAACCCCATTGCGACTCTTGGTTGTACTTGTATACCACAACTTGAAACCGGCGCCCTCCACTTCCTTGGTCTTTTCTCCAACCCACTTAGTTTTTTGCAAGAAAATAATATTCACTTTCCTTCTGGCAAAAACATCTGCTAACTCTCTCAGTTAACCCGTTAATGTTCACTTTCCTTCCAGCTTCCCAATTTCATTCTAAACCTATAACGCCCTGTATGCATTCGGTTCATTAACATTCATTTATGGTCGTTAAGCGCAACAATTAATTAAGACTAATCAATTTGGAAGAGATAAATAAAATGACGTCATCATATGTCATCAACAATAACATCTTTACATTATGTATGGTAATTACACGCTTCATACAACCAGAGGACCAAAATAAGCCATATAAATGTATCAAAATAATGGCTGTACAAAATGAGTATCATATACCCTGTCCTCTCACAATACATCAGTATCTCTCATATGTATAACATATACAAAATATACACTAACTATGCATCCTCCCCTCAGGGGTACAAATACATGCATAACAAAATAAATGAGCCAACATGCTTTCAAAATATACGCCTAAGGTTCACACAGAAACATATCAAAGCTCGGGCCTCTTGCCTTGGGATCCACCATCCGCTCGTTGAGCATCACTTGTAAAACATAATCCCCACACACGGGGTGAGATACAAATCTCAGTAAACTCAGGGTTCTTGGAGGTATCTTCTCCCCCTGGTTCACTTCCATGGCATATAGCATTAAAATTGGCATCACACATAATCCAACCATCATGGCTCATAAACCATATCACATGTATATCATAACACAGGTGTCATTCTGTTGGGTGCTACCAACATCAAGAATGCAACACAGATATAACAAATATACGTACACATATAACATTGCCTGAGAAAAATCATCCACTGAAGGGCACATTCTCTCAGGACTTTTCGCATCATTGCCTGAGAAAGATCATCCACTGAAGGACACATTCTTTCTGGACTTACTTGGACATCTATGGCACTTTCGAGGGAAGATCATCCACTTAAGGGCACATTTCCAATGGAAGTCCATAGTAATCTATTCTACTGGCAAGAGAATCTCATCAATCACATAACATATCATCATAGTGTACATCATATACATGTTCTCAATAAAAGCAGTAACACACAATTTCAATACACATGCATCATGACATACAATAACCATCACTCCCTCGGAGTATGGTGGAACACAGACAAGGGGAAATACTCCCAAGAACAAAGAGCTTACCTGCTCTCAAAGCTACACTGACTCTCCCGACTTCGTGATCACAACCACCAGTAATCTCCGTATCATGCCTTACATAAAGGCATATAAACAATCAATAACGGTTCTCAACCGTTAGAATGAAAAGAAAAGTTATTCCTTTCCATTTAAACCTCTTTGTCCTTTATCTTAAAGTTATTAGAACTAACCACCTAATAGGCGACTCACAAACCCTCAACAGGATCTATCTTGGCCTAACCAAGGCACTAGATTAAAAATATGGCTAAAACGGTTATTTCAACACTCTATTCAGGCCAAAACTCAGATTAACAATATGGCTAAAACGGTTACTTCAACACAATTTCACCATTTATATAGTCTCTTGAGCACATATTGTACAAGCATCAAGGCTCTGCACATCATAATATCATCAATCTGACCAACATTCATCCTACTCATACATTTCTCAAAGCCAAATTCCAAAGTCCATAAAATCAATATTTCAAGGCTAAACCTTCATCACAACAACCTCCTAAGCATACTTTTCTAAAGGACCCAAGCCTAACTTCAGCTTTAACTCAAATGGGTCACTATTCACCTCAAGAACAAATTCTCAAATAATCGGTAGAACTTGTGTTTCTTACCTCTAAATCGACAAGGAAAGCTAGAGGAAAACTTCTCTAAGCTTGGGTGTCCGTAAATCGCCTTCTTTCCCCGCCAAACTCAAGTTTTGTGAAGTTTCCTAGAGAACGTGATCTCTCCGTTTGAAGGTCTTTAAAGGAATCTAGCTCATAGGATGATTTCCTTCAAGTTTCATGTTGGGAGTGAAGTGTTTTGGTCAATAGTTGAGTGGCTATCAAGTTTTTCCTCTTCAACAATGGTGGAAACGTCCCAAGGAAGAAGATGGGTTTTTGGCCCCCAAAATGCGTGAAATGGCCTATATAGTGGCCCAGATCGCGTCCTGGCGCTAATCGCACCACTCTGGCGCTAACCGCGCCACTTCTAACTATTCTCGCCAGGACCATTTCTATCACCTATTCCGTCGCTAACATTTTTTTTAGCCTTGGTTATTATAAAACCTCTGGGCGGTGTTTGCCCGCCACGCTCGCCCATCTGCGTGTTGGGACCCTTGCCTTTTTGTCACCAAATTCGGGTGAAGACCTGGCGCCTTGCCTTTTGGCATGGTCCTAGCTTACTTATCACTACATCCTGGGATCGATGTAGCGCCTTGCCTTGTAGCAATGACCCTAGCTCATTTTTCGATAACCCGGGGCCCGATGTAATGCGTCACTATGAAGGGTACGCCCCAACAAAATGTCATAAAGGTTCATCACATAAAAATAGCTGATTTTTTACTGCCGATTCGCAACCCATAAGCCATGCATGCAAACACACATAGGCAGAGTTTTTCTTGTAGGTTTTCTTATATATTACTTTAAAGTAAATTATATTCTCATAAAAAAATGCTTAATTTATATTCTCTCATTCAAAATATACATGTCCCTTCATTAAAAAATAAATGTGTTACATTTGATTTTTTCATTTAATTTTAATATAAATAAGTTTTTTTTAGTTTTTTCTGTAGATAAAATTATTCTTAATATAATTAATAGCTAATTTTAATCGTTTATTATCTGTTTTATGACTATCAATAAAATAAAATTTGTTATATGAAAGTACAAAGTTAATAATAAAGATATTTAAAACATCATTCTACTTTCTAAAATAATATACTCGCTTAAGTTACTTCGGATACACAATCATGTCAAAGTTGATTTTGGGCATAACGAGATAAAAAAATGCTTACATTGTTTAAAAATGTTTGATTTGATTTATATTGTTTAAGACGGATTCTAGGGTGCGTGAGTTAAACAAGTTTCGTATTATACGAAAACAATGTGGACCGTTCGATTTAAATTTCACATGACAGCATGTTGCAGTCCTACTGCTTCTGTTGGTTATTTTTATTAGTTATTTTATTAACTATTTGGTTGTTATTACGCTATTGCCCATTGTCAAATGCACGAGCTTGTACAATGATAGAGTCAGACATCATTGTACTGTGGTCCTCGTGTCCCCCAAGGGCCGAAGCAACGTTTTCAACGTACAAAGCAAAATGAAGAAAAAATCTGAAAAAAGTGAAAACCGGTTGTCTCCATCACTTCCATTATTGCCGAATTAGAAGTTCCAAGACCTTCACCAACGCTAATCGCCTCCTTACCATAGCCGATAAGTCTGTGTTTGTCTTACACACACGGTTTTTTTGTTTAAATGCTATGATTTTCCCTTTGTTGTTGTTGTATCCATTTGTTTTTTCACCAAAATGACGATGGTTGTCTAGATCCAATGGTGAAATTTTTTTTCCCTTAATTGTTCGAATGTATATCTTTGCGTTCTATTTTGTAGTTTCAGTTGCTAATCGCGAACCGATGGCATGTGCAGAATTCGTGTTGTTTGTGTTGCAAATGGTTAGTTTGTTTTGTATTTGTTAGTGTTTTTGGAGAATAGTGAGTTTCATGGATGTGGTGTTTATTACAGTAAGTTGCTATTTTGGATATTATAATAGAAAGTAAATTACTATGAAGGAACATAAGTTTAAACAAAGGTAACTTTTTGTGTAAATGGTCAAGGAAGAAGGGTTTTTCTATCCTATTATGTTTGAGAAGCAAAAAATGCATTAGAAAATGTGGGTGAAGCACAATTTTACCAACAAAAAAATAGACATCATTGTTTGATAGGTAAAAATGGTGAATAATGCTCAATTTTTATATGCCTATATGATGATATCACAGATATAGTGTGGAGACAACCACTAATGAAAATTGTTCATGTATTTGAATGTGATAAGCGATATCAGGCTAGGTCTGCTAGTGCTATTGAGGTACTATACCATGTTGTATACCACTAAGTAACCAAGGGTAATCAATTTTTTTAGTAATCATGTTTTGAATTTGGTGACAGGTTTCATAATAATTAAGTATTATTTGTTTAATTGTTATTATAACTTATTTACAGAGTTTGGGTGTCATAATGTTGGAATCTGATGTAAGTAGAAGCATAGATATATCAATGTTCAGGTATGTTGGTTTTGATGAAAATGTAGATGATGATGAACATATAACAGCGGAGGGTGAAGATGACGAATATAATGAACATGTTGATGACTCTCGTGACCAAGAAGAATAGTATGAAGAATATGAACCTGATGGTGATGTTGTTAATGAAAACATAGGTTGTTCAATTGTCTGATTTTTGTGAAGAGGATCTGATAATTATAAATACAATGGCTAATATTAGGATGTATGAAATGCGATCAATTAACATTGAAGATGTTGCGAGATTAAGTTTTTCTAATTGGAAATAGCATATGAATTCTATTGCTGGTATGGTAGAATTGTTGGGTTCTCTGTCCGAAAGGATCATATTGTCAGAAGCAAAAATGGGGAAATTGTGCAGCAGAGTTAGGTTTGCTTATAAGCTGGTTTTAGATCTGAGAGAGGGTTGAGGTTAGAGAAGCGAAAGCGACGATCAAAGAATGTAACAAGGTGTGGTTGTGAGGCAATGTGTTGTGTGCATGTTGATTTGCAGAGTTCCAGATGGTATGTCTCAGTTTGGAATTTTGATCATAACCATGGTATTTTTGGAAGGTATACATTGTTCGTTGTTACCATTGTACAGAAAAATGGGAGAGCGTGATATCATTCAGATTTATAAATTTTAGAAAGGTTGGTATTAGACCACCTCAAATTTATGCTTCATTTGCCAATGTTGCTGGTGGATATCACAAGGTAGGCTTTATAAGGAAGGATATTTATAATCAACAAGCAAGGATGAGGCAACAAAAAACATCAGATGTTGCTGGTGCATTAAAATACCTAAGTGAATTATGTCTAAAAGATCCAATTATGGTTGTGACTTACACGATTGATGAAAGGGAAAGGCTACAACATTTGTTTTTGTGTGATGCTGAGAGTCAAATGAACTACAAGGTGTTTGGTGATGTCCTTGCATTTGATGCAACCTATAAAAAAAAAGTACTTATGTCCATTTGTGGTTTTCTCGGGTGTTAACCACCATAACCATACAATAGTGTTTGTTGTTGTTGTGGTTACAAATGAGACGGAGAACACATATGTGTGGTTGTTGGAGCAGTTCCTAGAAGCCATGAATGGTAAAGTTCCTTTCTCTGCAATTACTGATGGAGATGCAGCTATGAAGAATTCCATCAAGAGAGTGTTCCCAGATGTTCATCACAGGTTATGTGCATGGCATTTGATGCGCAATGCAACTAGTCATGTATGGGACAAAGGTGTGTTTAAATCCTTGAAGACTTTTATGCTTAGTGATATTGAAGTGGTTGAATTTGAAGAAAGATGGAGGGACATGGTTTCAAAATATGAGTTGGAAGATAACAATTGGATCACCGAATTGTATGGTAGGAGGAAAATGTGGTCTCTTGCTCATATTAGAGGCAATTTCTTTGCTGGCACCCGCACAACATCTCGCTGTGAAGCTTTTCAAAGTCTTGTTGCAAAATATGTAGATGTGAAGTCAAATTTAACTGACTTTGTTGAACAATTTCAAATATGATGACGTATTTTCGTCATAGTGAAATCGTGGCAAATTATTTTTCTAATTATGACAATGTTGATTTGGAGACCAATCTTCAGTCCCTTGAGAGATCTGCTGCTACATTCCTTACTAAGGAGTTGTTTATGGTTCTTAGGCCCACTATTGCAAAGACAGTTAGGCTAAGGGTAGTTGATTGCAAGTAGATGGCAATATTTAGTATTTTCACAGTTGTGAAGTATCACAGGGAATCCGTTTGGCGTGTTTCTTATTGCCCGTTGTTAGCTGAATTGAGTTTTTCTTGCTTGAGAATGGAATCCATGGGTCTTCCGTGTAATCATATTGTTTTTGTTTTACTATGTTTAAATATTACAAGCTTCCTTAGTCGTTGCTTGTTGATAGGTGGTCGAAGTATGCAAAGGACACAATCAAAGGAAAGTACCTAGATGCATCATTATATTGGGAATCTGAAGATATTGCTAGATATGCAACATTGCTGCAGTTATCTGGAGAAGTTTGTGAGGCTGGTTATCGTGTGGAAGAAGACTTTGATGATATTGTTGTGTTGTTTTCAAATGAGCTTAGAAAATGAAGAACAACAACATAGGTCCTCAGATTCCAATCCGGTGTGAAGTAGAAAATGAAAATGCATTTAATGGAGTTTTGGATCCTCCTGTTGTACAAGCAAAGGGATGCGGTGAATCAATGAATGATGAATGCAACAGGCGTAAGAGAATACAAACATGTGGATTGTGTGGAGAAATTGGTCATAACAAACGAAAGTGTATTGTTGACTCTCAAAATGCAGAAGATGTTGTTCGTGGGTTTCGTATTCCTTCATCTCAACAAACATACAATGCCCCTGAAGAGGCGGATAAGTATAATTATCATTTGGTATTTCCCTTGGGTACTTTAGGTTGGTTATTTCAAAATGTTTGTTATTTATTGTGGACTTAAGTAATTTTTCCCAATATATGTTGTGTAGCAGTTTACAGAGAATCCAACTTCATTTATTGCTTTAAGCAGCCAGCTGCATGTGTGATTTAGGTTTGATGTTGTCAATTAGCAGTTGTTATATATAGACTATTTAAATTAGGTGATTACGTAATGTTGACCGTAGGTTGTTAGCTTCGATTGGATAAAAATCAGTTTTGTTTGTGTATGCTGTTGTTTTCCTGGCTGTAATGGTAGCTTTGTTTTTGTCTTTCAGGTGTGTTTGCAAGATAATGTATTTTAATCAACTATTGGTGTGGTTTTTAAAGCATGCCAGGTTGAAGAAATTGTTGTTTCCATTTTGTACAAAACTAAATTCATTAAATAGTAACTTTTTTACTAATAGTGATGACAACTTGTAATGGTAGCAGTTGACTTTATTTAATGATAATTGGATAGCTAAATTTTTTAAATTTATGCAAAGCCAAACTGAACCAATCATTTTCCTATACTGTTGTGCCTTATACTTTATTTGATGAGTTACACACTTGCAGGGTGATACAAGGGAACAACTTATTCTATAAAACAGCTGCAGAAATATGAAAGTTTCTCCTTTTGCACTTAGTTTATGTATCCATGAAAACCACCTCATTTTTCATCCTGTTAATGTTGTTATGGATGTGATGTGAGACTGAGGTAGCAAGGCTCAAGTTAATCCATTTTGATGATTGAATTAAATAGATAACCTTATAGTACTAATTAATTACAACTTTAGGTTTAATAATACATGTTATATTTAAGGTCATGAATTTGGTAGCATAAAGGATAAGTCAATCATACTGGATTATAGGTTCGACCTCGCAGAATGAAATTAGCAAGTTGAATACATCAACAAAGTATCATAATTTAAAGTGTTCAATAATACTTGCAAAGGAATTTCCCGTGTATTGGAAAATATTTAGCAATTGTTTACTGCACAGGCCCACATGGCAATGTTGTACATATTTTCCTTTCCAAACCTCCCATATTTGTTTCATGCATACCATAATTCGAAATGTGTTTCCTGCACCCCCTAATTCAAAATATGCATCCTGCACCACCTAATTCAAAATATGCTTCCTGCATGCCATAATTCGAAATATGCTTCCTGTACCTCCTAATTGCTTAAAAAATGCTTAAAAAACATGTGGTCTTTGTACGAATATATGCTTAAAAAATGTTTTGTTGAGGCCCAATCAACGTGTTAAATAAAATGTGGTCTTTGTTTTTTTGCACCACGTTGTCTATGATCATGACCAAAAATCCATCATGATACTTTGGAAAAACCACTAAACATTTAAATTTTATGTAACCATACTGGACAGATTGCATTTATATAATATAAGCTTGTAAAACAATCGCAAATCACCTCAATGAATGCAATTTGGAAAACTAAGAAACCAAGTATATGCTTTAATGTTGGCTATGACTAGCATAAAACACATGCGTATATTGATCTATTTCACTTGCCAAAAATACAAACCAATTTGACTATACAAAGCATTGTTCCCCCAAAATATACAAACCATGGACCTTTAGTACAAACAATTCTTGCCCCAAAATATAGAAACCCTGGACTTTTAATTGAAACCATTGTTGGCCCAAAATTTACAAACCGTGGATGTTTAATACACAACATTGTTGCCCCAAAATATACAAACCAATACATGTAAGACAAAGAACTGTTTTTCCAAATGCAAAGCAAAATATCACAATCTACTATGGTATAAACCAAAAAAATGAATCCTTATTAAGAAATCTTCCCAATTCATTTCTGCTGCGCTAACAATGATGTTCTTGTTGTTGTTGTGTGGACCAAGTAACAATGTCATTGCAACTTTCATTCTCACATATTTGTCATCAAGCTATTCCACAAGTAAAAAGTTTACCAATAATCAAAACCACAAAATTAATAATGGTTTTACAACAGTCTGTCACAACTCTTACCGGGCCATACAAGATAGTCACAAAAGAGTCTTCCATTGCATCCACTCAAGGACCCACACGTAGAATTTTCGTTGAAATATATGTGCATGGTATCAAAAGCCATTGAATTTCAAACAACATTGATACTACAAATGAGTAAAAAAAACACAATATAAATGGTGCCTAACAACGTAACCTGGATCCACAGTTTGGTATTCCCCTTGGTTGTAGGATGCCCCAATGATCCATATCTTGTACACCCCAAGTTTGTCTAGTGTGTCAAACATTGTGGCCAGTACAGAATACATTACTTCACCCTGTATATGTCAATAATAAACACTCAATGGTTAATAAACAGAAGCAGGTTAAAATCTTTGGGAATACCTTAAATCGAATACAAGTCCATATAAATAACACGTACCATGGTCCTTATTACTTGGTTTCGGTCCTCTAACAATTCAAGTGTGAAGTGTGAATCCAAATGCTAGAATTTTTTGTCATCGATGCATATAACCATCAGATAGCAATGATTGGTTTGATCATAAATAAGTATGTATATCTGCATACAAAATAGCAATCGCATGAATGTAATGAATATGAATTTTTTTTTTTGTCTATAAATCAATGTATCATAAACGACTTACATGGTTTAAGCATACATATGACAACATGAAATCTTTCCCGTAGTAGTCTACAAGATTATCCACACTAGTTCCCGATAAGACATCAGCCAGTTTTGTTTTTTAAAAAACAAACTATTGTATTCGTTAAACATAAAATTCGTTCAAATGCATTACAAACATAAGTATTTGAAAATTCATACCCCGAAAGCCGGAGGGAGACACCACACAGACTTTTTTGGTCCATTCATTTGTGCGTGTGTAATTTTTAAAGCCATGAACAAAATAATCTGAAATACCGAAAAACACAAAAGAAAATCAAGGTCATGCAGGGGAACAACATGAGAACATTAAACAAATGCCCAATACAATTACTTTTTACCTCATGAGCTATTGTTTTATTGGGACACAGACGTTCAAAATGCCTTCGAGTGCCAAAATTGTTTCCGATTCGAAAAACTATCTCCTTGCCACTACATGTTGGGTATCACATTCAATTTTATATATGCAATTTCAATAATAAAAAAATAGTTAATATAGGGATGCATACATGTAACAATGGTCGAACATATTTGAGTAATGGATGGGATGGGTAACTAACATGGGGCTAACTTCGGGTTGAAAATATATGCACAAACATGTGCCTTTTCAACAATCAGGTTCATGTCCGTAGTTGGCTTAAAGACACACGGCATACCCTACGTAAAACAGTAAACGGTACTATTTTGTATGTTTTTATAAAATTATTTTTAATAGACTGAGCTTTGAATTTTTTTTATGTTTTTAGTTTTATAATATTTATGGAAAAATTTGTAATTTTCTAAAATGTATGATAATTGTTTAAGAAGACGAATACAAAAGAAATTCAAAAATTTTAAAATAAGAAAATATTAAATTTATTTGTAAAACACAAAATATATTGAAGTTAAGTAATTAAAACAATTATATCTTTTATACTTTTGTAAGGTTGTGATAATAGAAATTTGTGTTTTTTTTTTCAAAAAATAATATTAGTGTAAATGATATTAATTGAAATAGGTAATTGCATATAAATGAAAATTTTCTTATAACTTTGAGATTGAGTTCAAGTAAAATATGAAAAG
>PYAF01001813.1:192550-215111 GCA_007407185.1 Glycine tomentella
AGAAAAATATTAATTCTATTTGTAAAACATAAAATATATTGAAGTTAAGTAATTAAAACAATTATATTTTTTATACTTTTGTAAGCTTGTGATAATAGAAATTTGTGTTTTTTTTTTCAAAAAATAATAATGTAAATGATATTAATTGAAATAGGTAATTGCATATAAATGAAAATTTTCTTATAACTTTGACTTTGAGTCCAAGTAAAATAATATGAAAAGTGAATATCGCCATTCCAAAAAAAATGTACAAAATGTATACCAAACATACAGATAATTTGAAATGTTAATTGTTGATAAGATAAATAATATAATGTTAATAAACAATATGGAATGATTATTTGAAAGGATAAGATATATGAAGAAAAGATGGAAGAGTGATAGCATCTAAAATTGCCATGTTTAGAAAATTGATTCGACCGTGCGAAAGTGAAACATCCTTCGCACAGTGTGTAAATATTTATGAGTCACATGATTAAAAAGGAGGGTTAGATAGATGAGGGTATACCATAAGGAGAATATAGCAAATAATTAATTTGTTTTTTAAATATAAACTTAAAAATTGTCCGGGCCTTAAAATCACCATTTTCTCCAATCTCAACCACACAAAAACAAACCATTCAAAGGTTTACACATTTTATCCGTAGCTTATTAATGGTTACTTGAAAAATCATCTAGAATAAAATGAAGCGCATATATATATACATATATATTCAGAGGATTGACAACTGAAACATCCAATTTTCATTGGGTTGTGAAAATGTTAAAAATAGTATACAATAACCAAAAAAACACACAAACATAATAGGACTGAATCATAACAGAAATAACCAATGTCATGACATAGAACTAAAGATTGATCAAATAATGTTTCAATGCATAAAAGTACATTGCAATTCTAATTTTAAGAATACCCTATTTTTTAACATCTTCAATGTAGTATTTAAATCTTGGTTTTTCCGATGTGGATTTGACAAAGAATACCTTTGTTGATGCTAGTACGAGAAAATCCGTTGTGAACATTTTTTTAAGATGGAATTGAGAGTGAAAACACATATTCGAAGTGGAACCGTCGTCGACACTAGTAGTAGCAAACCCCGTTGTGAACAACATGTGTGTATGACTTTGCAGCGACGATGTTGTTGGAGGCCTTTCGGAAGACGTCTGTGTCAGAGTTGGAGTTTGCATCGCCGATAAACCGGAAGAGGGTGGTTACACAAGAGAGATAGGTTGAATTGTCAAGGGTTCTAGAAGGAGAAATAGAAATGAGGGCTATGAACATGGTACTTTTCTCATTCAGTGCACTGCCACTCATCCAATCATTCATTCTAATGGCATGACCCAAATCATTTTCGCACGGTGCGTAACAAGTTTGGGTTACACACCTTAGACCCCGTCAGTTTTTTGACAGGGTGAAGGTTGCGTGACTCAAACTCATTACGTAACGTGTGAAACTCATCTCCACCGTTTGATTAAAGTTGGTGGTTGAGATACTGTGGGAATGTCCACATGAGATGAAATATTATTTTTTTGGGTCTTATCTTTGTTGCTGGACCTTGTCCCCTATATTTTTTGGGTTCGTTTTCAAATGTTGTCCCTTTACTCAGAGGTTCTCCCTTCAATCTCCAACCAACCCTCTTTTTGGTGATGTCAACACCGTTCGTGGTCAGGTGTGCCTCCTTGTGTTTGTTGGTTTGTGTGTCATAATCCCATCGACAAAAAATGGAAAAAGTCACAGCGGTTTTCCCTCGGCATCAATTACCTAGGTGCTTATTTAAACCGTTAATTTCAATCTTATTAACCGTCGAATATAATTTTTCCCCGTTGTGCTTAATTTGTTTGGTGGAAAACTTGTTGGTATCATGTTGTTGAACCTCTATTTCATGGAGTCCTATATTTTTAATATGGATGATATTGTTTTGTATATGACAAAAATATATTACAATATTTATAATTTAGTAAAAAAATTAAATGATAGAATTGAATTTAGTGACATTTTATTTTAAAATAATATAAATATAATTAGGTAAAATTATTCAGCTTTTTTATTATATTTTGGTTGATTTAACTATTCAATTTTATAGTTTTTGTTCAAAACATTTTTCGTTCATAGTTCATATAAATAATTTTTTTATCACTATTTAATCATCGTAGTTATAAATAAGTTTTTCATTGACAAGTCTTTAAATAAAATTAATTATAAGCTTGAAGTTGAAAATATGAAAAATAATAATAATAAGGTGTTTTAAATAGTATAGGACAGTAATTTCCATATGGATATAGGTTAATAAAAATGTTGGGTTGATTTTTATATGATTGAAGTAGGAGTACCCTAACTCTGATATAGGCTATTGTATACCTCATGTTTTTGAGGCGTTTGTATTTTTTTTTACCCGTGAGCATACATGTTTATAGTTTTTTTACTGTTCATGCTTAAGAAGGAGATTTAAAAATTAATGAGCTCTACAATAAATTTGAATTAATTTTCTAGAAAATAATACAAATTATTCTGAAATTTCGTACTAGTAATTAAACTAATTAAGTTTGTTTAAAAAGTTAAATAATTTTTTTAATTTTTTAGTAACAAATAATTATTGTCAATATTAATTTATCAGAAAAAATTCAATTTCACGAAAGAAATTTGTTTGGGTTTTTATAATTAGTTTTTGTTTAAATTAAATCTCATTTTATTATCACAGCAGCAATTATTATTTTACAAAATTGGTTGTATTCTTTTTATGGACCTTTATTGTTAAATTATATTAAATGGCTGTTAATTAGTAGTACTGTTATTGAAGTGTTTCGTTTATTGTAACTTGTGCTTAAGTGTGTTAGACTTTTGAGCTTACTTCACTAGTTGTTGTGCCCGATAGTCGATTTTGAAATCACGCCTTGTTGTTGAATGCTGCCTAACGTTATCAGTCACGCCAAGAAGAAAGTATGTCGGCCAATAGAGATAAAAAGTGCATGTCGTGTTCATAGGTCGAAAATCGAGGATATATTTCACCTATGACGAAGCTTTTGAGTAGGTTAATGAGTTTAGCAGAAGCTCTCACCATTGTTATGATTCGTATGATGAAGCTAAAAAGGCTTTTGTGGACTACTACCTCCGTCATGATTGGGACCCTGGGTTTGTAGGAGTCTACCTACAAACCAATGTGGACTCTCCAAAAATGGAGAACGGATTGGTGAGTATCGGTTGTGGCTTACAATATTTTTTTTTTACTTTGACTTGTTTAATATCACACTATATTCATTTGTTTTTGTTTCCCTCTTTGCATGCGTGTTGTTGCTGAGCATGGTGGCATTGAGGTTCGTACATGTGCAATTGCAGCGATGAGGCTCCATGTCAGCGCGATGACATCGCGATTCATGCAAGCGCTTCTTCGGTGACGTTTTGGGTCCCTGATGATGAACATTTCTCCCATATTTTTTGGTTCTGCTTTGTAATTACTTTTTTTGGATTTGACATTGTTTTTTTTTGGATATGCTTTGTATTTTTTTTTAGCATTTGCTCTTTTTTTATTTTTTGGATTATATTTTTTTTTTTGGTTCCTATGATGTGGTTTTATTTTTTATTTTGGTACAGAAGAGTGGAATGAAGACAACAAACGTACAAGGGCATAATGGGGAGGAAGAAAGAAGTTAAAAAGAAAATAATAACCAAAAAAATCAAGATTTATCTCACGGTTTATGTTTTTGTTTATGTACAACTAAGGTGCCTCAAAACTTGGGTGTGGACACTTCGTCAAGGGAGTTCATTTTGCAAGACAGCATAGAGAAACTACTTAAGAAACTTTGTGTCATTCTTCAAATCAGTAAACCAATGTTTACATTGCATGAGGTGAAAACCGTCAACAATGTCCAGTTCCGGAGGTATTGTGCGTTTGTGGACATAGGGACATTGGGAGACCCCATTATTTATGTGGGAAAGTTTCGCAAACATGATTATGCTGCTAGAGAAGATGCTGCTGTATTGTTGGCCCAAGAACTTTGCAAGCGTACTGGAAAAGAAATAAGGGACTTCAACTTTTACAATGTTCAGAGGTTTGAGACCAAAGTGCAAGCCTTAAAGGATGTGAATGTGCAACTAAAAATGCAGTTGGCGATGTTGAAGGAGGCAAAGAAGTCCAAGTCTAGTGGCCAACTTTTAGTTTAGTGTCCATTGGTGTAATGTTGTTTGCATGTTATTGTAGGTTTTTCATGGGTGTGTATGCATTTTCTTTTGTGGATGATTTGTTAAACGTGTGCTTATGTTATTCTGGTTTTTTTACCGATTAAGGACGTACTAATGTTCGATTATTTGTGTGTGCTTCTTATTTTTCTATTTCTATTTGTGTATATGGACAAACACTGTTTAGTTCGATCTACAAAGCCTTTTTATACATCTCTGATACAGGTTAAAATGTCTAATATTGTAACATTTTCATTTCATACGGGGAGATTTATTTTTAAATCAACAAAATAATAAAATGTTAAATACAATATGAACATTCAAGGCTTAATTTTTATAATTAATTGTAGTTTAGTCCAATGCAATTTCTGGTAAATTTTAGTCCACAATATTTGAGCACTGAACAAGCTTTAGCTCGTCTTGGGAAACACAAAAGCCAAGTCCCTAACGTTACAACATTCAGCTCACCTTGGGAAGCACAAAAGCCATGTGTCTAATCGCATTCAATGTTGCGTATAATGTTTTAGATACAACCGGATTGTGTTATTGTTAAATTACAAGAAATAATTTTTTTATTCAGATACCACTTTGAAAAGGTAAATTATGGCACTTTGTTCCAAATAATTTAAATGTAAAGCGGGAAAGTACAAAGTCACATTTTCTCTTATTGTCAAATCATGTCCCCATATATCAGCCATATACAACCTTCAGTTGGGTTGGTAGGATGTAATTATGACGGTGATGCCTATTTGTTCATACTCTCTCTGCATACTCTCTATTTTGTTGTATTTGTTCATACTCTATCCGCAAATAAACAGTCGTCCTTGTAGTGAGTCCTAAGTGTTTAGATATCGTCGGTGACCCATGCACATGGAATTCGACATTGTAACCGATGATTCAAGGTATTTTATTTCACTATATTTACACATAACATTTAATTTTATATTTATGCATTAAAGGTTGTGTTTCTCATGTGTTACTATTATTATTAATAGGCCTCGCAAATTTTATGAAGGTGATGTTGGCGGAAGACATGTCAATGGTTCCAAACATCCTACACATTTGGCAGAAAATGATGCAATCAACCTTTAGTCCCCCACTATTTTTGCTTATTGTCATATTTATATTACATTTACAAGTGATCGATGATTTTTCACTAAGTAACTACTTTATTTTCAATAGGTGCCTTTGTCAACTGAAGAAACATGCTTCAAAACTGCTAAGGCTGACAACTCAACAGGGGACATGTATATCATCGCAAAAATACAGTTTGTAGAAAAAAGAATGAAGGTCATACGTACTTCACAATTTCATTTTATCTCATTTGATGCAGGATGTATGTCTTACCTAATTTTGTGTATACCCTATTGTAGTTGCTCGAAAGGGGTCTAGAAAAGAGACTCGATGCCATTGAACACACTATTAACGTTATTCTGAAGTCTATCTCTAACTTAGTTCACGACGACGCATGTGGTTCTCCTATCAATACAGGAGATCATGTCCTCATTTGTGGAAGCCATAGTACATCACCTTTGGTAAAAATTGTTCATTCAGTTAATGCTAAACGAGATGGAATGCATGACGCACAAAAAATGCAAACTCAATCTGTTGGACGTATTTCTTCAACACATTTGAAAAAATCGAAACGATTATTATCCCAAAAGTTAAAGATGCTAATGACCTAAAAAAATGTTCCACTTTAGTGACCGGGAAGTTTATGCGTGACCATAAAAAAAAAGGTTTTTAAACTATTAACAACTACATGCCTATGAAACGTAATTGACAACCACACAACTTCTGATGAATCTTCTAAGGACAAACCTTTCATGAGCAACTACAACAGGGGTGTTCAGTTCAAGGTTAGTACTTAATTAAAAAAGATCTATCATTATTCATTGTTACATTGCCTATGGATGTCTTCTCTTATTGATCATTCATATGTGACGTCCAAATGCAAGGGAAGATACCAATCCAAACAACATTGCCACCACGGAAGCTGACATACCCTGTTGGTAGCTCAGTTGGAAGGACATTGAAAAGGCCTAAGACTGAAAATCAACTCTTTATGTCCAATGTGCCTAAATTTAAAATCAAAGACAACCAGAATGCTGACACCACTACTAGGGGACATGGTGTTCATGAAAGATCAAGGCCAAAAGAAAATGCAAACAGGGGAAATGAGGAACTTGTTCCTAAGGTTAGTCATCTTCAAATGTAATCTCCATTAGACACATAGAATCCCCTAGCATAGCATTTGTAAGATGTATGTCCTTTTTCCATACAATAGTTGCATGTTATAGATTTTGATGATTTTCTCAAGAAAGCATTTTGATTGATCTTTGAGTTTTTGAACTTTTTTTGATTCTTCTGTTTTGGAGGCACAAATACAGTTTTTCCAAAGGATTTTGAGCCTTGTTTGTACCCCAAACCAGAAGTATCTCTAGCATACTTTTGCACACTTAACATTTCAGCCAAGTTGCATTTTCTTTTGTAAAGCTTTCTCAAAAGATCAATTAAATCACTATTCTTGGATAAGAGTAACATATATTTTTCTCCTTGACTTCTTTTGTAATCATCAAAATCTTTTTGCAGCAAGTTATATTTGTGAACATTAGTAGAAGAAGAAGCACATACACATCCATTCATTTTGTAACTTGAAACAAGTTTTTCATTTTCTTCTTTCAAGTTGCAAATTTCAGTTTGCAATTTAGTAATTTTTGCAACATGCCATCTAAGATTTCCTTTGAGCTTGTTATTGGATTTTGCAAGCTTTTGGGCTTCTTCATGCATTTCTTGGAAGGCATTAATAGCTTGTTCAAGTTCAGAATTTACCTAATCTCCATCAATTGATAGATCATCATCTTCTTCATTGATAGTGGAGGTGATACACATTTTTGCTTCTTCATTTTCAGTTGAAGATTCTGATGTTGTTGACTCATTATTTTCCCAAGCTATGTAGGCTCTTTTGAATTTTCCTTCCTTCCTCACCTTGTTGTCACCTTGTTGTTTTTTCAAAAAGATTGAGCATTCTGATGTGATATGGTCAGGTTTTTCACATTCAAAGCAAGTAAAATTGTTGTCAATCTTTTTATTGTTGTTGTTGTTGATCTTGTTGTTCTTTATAAACTTTTTGTTCTTATTTTTCCTCAAGAACTTGTTGAACTTCTTGACAACCAAGTTCATGTTGTCCTCTTCATCCTCTTCACTTGAATCTTTCACTTTTTCTGACTTTGATGATGCAGCTTTTAATGCAATACTTTTATTTTTCTTTTTTGCATCTTCAGCACAAGTTAGTTGAGACATTTCAAGCTCATATTCAAGTAACTTACCAAATAGTGCAGCCATGGACATCTTTGATAGATCTTTTGATTCCTTGATTGCTGTCACCTTTGGTTGCCAAGGTTTTGTGAGACACTTCAAGATCTTAATGTTTAGTTCTTCAGTATCAAAGATCTTCCCAAGACCCAAAAGATGATTGACTATATGAGTGAATCTTGTTAGTAGCTGAGAAATGCTTTATGTGGTGTTCATCTTGAACATCTCATACTCATGGATCAAGGCATGTTTTCTTGATCTTCTAACTTCTTCAGTTCGTTCATGAGTTATTTCCAGCGTCTCTCACATTTCTTTTGCACTTGTGCATCTCACTATTCTAAAAAATTCATTAGAAGAAAGTGCAGAAGTAATCATATTTTTAGCTTTAAAATCATATTGAACAACATTTTGTTCACCATCTGTCATCTCATCCCATTCTTTGAGAATCATTTCATTGCCAATAGTTTTCTTAGGAATAAAAGGACCATTTTCTATAGCATTCCAAGCACCTGGGTCATTTGATTGAATAAAGATTTTCATTCAATTTTTCCAAAAATTGAAGTGCTCCACTTCAAACATTGGAGGACAATTGAGAGAAGCCCCTTCTTTGAAGGTAATTTGTGAGGTATTCATTTTTCTTTTTGAAGAAAAGATAGTGGTCTTGAATAACTCTCAAGAACCAGCTCTTGATGCCAATTGAAAAATAAAAGGAATACTCACAATAACCAAGAGGGGGTGAATTGGTTAAAACCTTGGTATTTTAAAATTAATTCAAATCAAAATTCAGAATCTTTATCACTTTCAAAACCAAGAAATCTTTTTACTCAATCAAATTACTCAGCCCAAGAAATCAATCGATCAAAACAAAACTTGTTGAACAATGAATATGAATCACAGAATCAACGACCAATGAACAAGATGATTAATAGAGAAATACAATTAAAGACACAAATAAATTATACTGGTTCACTTCACAACTGAAGCTACATCTAGTTTCTTCTAATCAACACTAGATTAGAGTTTCACTATTATAAATTTTTGTTCTTACAAACTTTTACAAAACCCTCCCCTTTATCAACACTAGATAAATAATAGAAATCTAAAACCCTATTAGAATTCTAAGGAGCAAGAACCAGATAACACTACTTTGTTCTTGAGCTAGAGAACCCTTCTCTAGAACCAAGCAAGAAGAACCCACTTTACAATAGTCAAATACAACAAAAATACAAAACCAAATTTACACACAAAGATTAAGGAGAGACAACCTGATGATCCAATGAATGTTATGCACATGAATTCCAAATCAAGTTGAGTAGCAAAATAAATCAGAACATGCTTTCCCTTAACCTTGAAAGGGATCTTGCTCAAGAATCATTCAAAGACCCATTGATGTTTTGAATGAAGCAAGAAGTAAAAACACTGAGAAAATCACTTAGAAAATGCTTAGAAGACTTGTGTATACTAAGAAATACGAAGTGGTCAAGTTATTAAACAAGCCAAGCCTTCAATCTTATTTATAACAGAATTTGTAACTAACTGTAATCGATTAAACGCGCCTGATAATCAATTAAAATTCTTATGTGATCGATTAAATTATCACTTGATCGATTAAAATGTTAAAGAATCTTTCTGGGTTTCAGCAACGAGCAAAATAATCGATTAAACCGAGCTGTAATTGATTAAGATAGAAAGCTATGTTTCACAAAATGAACTGTGTAATCGATTACGAATTTTGGTAATCCATTAAATCAGAAAGCAGGCATTTTCCAAATGAACTATGTAATCGATTACTGATAATGGTAATCGATTATCACAGCAAGGCTTAAAATAATCTTTTAACTATGTAATCGATTACACTAAGTAAGTAATCAATTAAAACCTTTAACAAAGAAGTTTATTTTCAATCAAAGGTCAAATAATCGATTAATCCGATAGGTAATCGATTAATTTGTTCATGAAGGTTATTCCAGATTGAACGAAGAACAAAATAATCGATTATATCATTAAGTAATTGATTAAAATAGTAAATTTTTTTTCCAAAAGTCTTTTAATCAGATTCAAACCTTTGATGATTTAATTAAAACCATTTAAGCTTAATAATGAATGAATGAATGCATGCAAGGATCAATTAGATTGCCTTTATCTTACACTTGAATCAATTACAAAACTTCAAGCCACTTCAAGCATGTTGAAAGCTCAAAACCATTTCTTGAATCAAAGTCTTTCACTCTTCATGATGCTCCCCTCTATATCCAACAGAAGATGTGAGTGAAAGATGACTAAACTACTTTAACAAACTTTTTAATGGGAATGGCGACAAGAGTGAGGTGGATTTGGAGGAAGTTTTTGATGATTTGAATAGAAGATTTGTGCGCATAATTAATACAATGAAGTTAAGGAGGCCTTAAAGAGGATGGAGAAAAATAAAGCTTTGGGACCTGATGATGTCCCTATTGAAGTGTGGAGAGGCTTGGGAGATGTGACAATAAAATGGTTAACCAATCTTTTTAATATGATTTTTCAAACAAATAAGATGTCTGATATTTGGAGGAAAAGTATGTTTGTGCCTATTTAAAAAACAAGGGAGATATTCAAAATTGTTCAAACTATAGAGACATCAAGTTCATGAGCCATACTATGAAGTTGTGGGAGAGAGTTATCGAACATCGCCTACGGAGGAAGACCAAGGTTTCCGTAAATCAATTTGGATTTATGTCAGGAAGATGAACCATGGAAGCTATCTTCTTGATGAGACAATTAATGGAAAGGTATAGGGAAAAAAAGAAAGACTTACATATGGTGTTCATAGATCTTGAGAAAGCATATGATAGAGTCCCGAGAGAAGTCTTATGGTGGACTCTTGAGAAGAAAAATGTAGCATTAAAGTATGTTAATGCAATCAAGGATATGTATGATGGGGCTACCACATGTGTGAAAGCTTGTAATGGAATATCAAGGTATTTTCCTATCACGGTAGGTGTTCACCAAGCTTCAGTTGTTAGTCCTTATCTCTTTGCCTTAGTGATCAATGAATTAACGAAAGATATTCAAGAGGAAGTGTCGTGGTGTATGCTTTTTGCAGATGATATCGTGCTTATAGATGAGACCAAAGATGGTGTTAATAGGAAATTGGAATTGTGGAGAAACACTTTGGAGTCTAAAGGATTCATGATAAGTAAGAGCAAGACGAAATATATGAAGTGTGAGTTTTCGTGGGTAAGAGATGGTGATCAAGACACAGTGCATCTACTTGGTTAAGAGGTACCCAAGAAAGATGTTTTTAGATACTTGAGATCAATGTTGCAAAAAGGTGGTGAGATTGATGAGGATGTAAATCATAGAATTAGAGCAAAGTGGATGAAATGACAGAGTACATCGGGATTTTTGTGTGATCGCAAATTCCCCTTAAGCTAAAAGGAAAATTTTATAGAACAACTGTAAGACCGACAATGCTATATGAAGCGGAATGTTGGCCAGCACAAACATGAGCATAAAATAGGGGTAGCAGAAATGAGGATGTTAAGGTAGATATGTGGATATACAAAGATGGATAAGATAAGAAATGAGAATATTCGACGAAAGGTATCAGTGGTACTAGTATGCGAAAAGATGAGGGAGCTTAGATTGAGGTGGCTTGGACACGTTATGAGATGATCATTGGATGCTCCGGTAAGAACAAAAGTTTGTTACTAAGAGCTCGACACAAAGAGAGGTAGAGGTCAACTGAAACTTACTTAGGGAAAGGTAGTTAAACAAGATATAATGAAGTGAGATATAGATTGGCGGACGGTATGTCTTAGGACGAAGTGGAGAAAAACTATATGCTTGGTGGAGGGTTAAACCCAATAGTAGTTCTATGTTTCATTGTTCCCTTGTTTTTAGTCATTTTCCTCTTCTTTTCTCCTTTATTCCTTTCACCTTATTTTTTTTCTCTTTTATCTTATTTTTACTTTTTCTTTCTCTCTCTTTCTTTTTCTTTATCTCATTTTTAATTTATTATTGAGTTCATCTATCATTGACCCAATTAATTTGAATTAAAGGTACTCTTAATGTTGATGATATAAGAAAACCTACAAGAAGATGACGGATAAATGCACAATACGTAGAAGGTTCAAGTACCTTTATTATATTGCAACTTTTTGCAAGATAGGGGTAGGAGATAAAGTAGTCAGTGTTTCAGCACGTTGGACAACAAACAGTGCGGTTGCTGCAGACCTTCCTCTCTTCCTCTCCGACTCAGTAATACTGTAGCTAGCTGGAGATAAGCTCATGAGCACAAAGAAAAAAAGAAGAGGAATGCACATGCACTGTCTTGTTTTTTTCAAAAATCGGGATACACTTAATTTGGAACTGCTTGTTTTTGTTTCTTATTAAATATTAATTGAACATAATGCTGATCCTGCTGTAATATCTTGTAAGGTACTCAAATTAATGTAATTTATAAGGATAATCAATAAGGTCAAGGTTTATTTTTTTCTCAATAAACATCAAAGATATTTGTAATATTCATACACTTTACATAATGAACTAAACTAGATTCTTGATAAACTAAGGCTAATTAATTAATCTTGAAAATTGATACCCTATATTACTAAGCTTGATTGTATGCCCTAATCGTATATATACTAACTGAACAACTGTGCATAAATGACCTTTTCTTTTCGTACATAAACGACATTGGATATATAGCAAAATAAATAAATAAATGACTTTGGATAGCTTTGTTTCTTACGTGATTTTACAAGCTCTGCCACCAAATATGAACGAACCAATTACTACATCGAAATGTATAAAAAATAGAGTCGTACAAGCTATAAAAATTGGGATTTAACTTCTGAGAAATTTATTTTACAGAATAAATAAATAATCTTAAATTTTAATAAGAGAAATTCAATTACTTATCGGTATATAACAAACCATGCATTTATATCTTCTTTAGTGTGTTTAGATAGAGAATTTTAATTGGAAAAAGTAATTTATTAGGGAATTTAAAATTTTTCAATTTAAAATTTACTGTTTGGATATTTTTATATGAGGAATTTAAATTTTTGGAATTTTAAAACAGAATTTTAAATAACTAAAAATATGGAATTTGAATTTCTTTCTAAAATGTGAGAAATTGAAATTCTCTTCTTTTCTAGAAGCTTTAACTGCACAACTTTTTGCTCCATCTAAATCGTCAACGCCGACGAATACTCTGACCTCTGCTACTCTCACGACACCACCCACTTCACGTATTTTTTCATGCATGAGGGTCAAAATTTTAAAAACGAAGAAATTCAATTTCTTTATCCAAACACAAAATTTTGAAAATGAAGAAATTTAATTTCTTTATCCAAACACAAAATTTTAAAAATAAAAGAATTTTAATTGATGCATTCTAATTTTTTTGAATTTTAAATTTCCTAAAATTTTAAAATACTCTATCCAAACATACTCTTAAGTAAATCTCTTGGCATTTGGGAATTGGCTTTTGAATGTGGAGTAAAGAACAAAAAGGTAACAAAACAAGATTACACATGGAGAAGCATAGGCCTAAAGCATTAATTTGCCCAAAGAAGATCCCGTAAAGCCAACAAAGCAGCGGTCATGCTCTTGTCTTTGATGGTGCAAGAATGCACATACACTCAATCTTGCTTAATCAGAATATGATGCTCACTCACTTTGTATATCTTGGTGTTTCACACACTCACACTGCACATATGCACACTCTGAATTATATCAGAAAACTGCAGTAAAACATATATTCTCTTTGCTGTAATTCATTGATATAGCATAGTATATATATAGCTCAAGGTTCCACTTTAATTTGGATAGACTCTAACAAACTAACTAACTAACTGAATTACACCAATACATCTCCTAATTCAGATTAGTCATAGATTGTACACCTAGTCTACTTCTTAGTTCTACAAACTTAGCATTCTTCAATGGCTTGGTCAAGATGTCAGCTAGCTGCTCCTCTGTTCTACAATACTGCAATTCCAATCTGTCCTTGCTGACTTGATAACGAAGGAAATGATACTTGGTCTCAATATGTTTGCTTCTGCCATGAGCAACAGGATGTTTTGCCAAATCAATTGCTGACTTATTGTCAATCAGTAGCTTCACTAGTTTGGCTTCTCTAAGCTTCAATTCCTCAAGCAAAGTTTCTAACCAAAGAGCTTGACAAGCTGCTACTGAGGCAACAACATATTCAGCTTCATAAGATGACAAAGCAACAACATCTTGCTTTTTTGAACACCAAGAAACTGGTTTTCCACCAACCATAAACACATAGCCTGTGGTACTCTTTCTATCATCCTTATCCCCACACCAATCCGAATCACAGTAACCAAGTAATTCAACTGCACCTCCATTTAACTTGTTAGGATATAAAATGCCAAAATCTAGAGATCCTTTAACATATCGAAGGATTCTCTTGGCTGCAACAAGATGAGATACCCTTGGATGCTCCATAAATCTGCTTATCACACCAACAATATAGGCTAAATCAGGCCTGGTGTTGCACAAATACCTCAAGGAACCTACTATTTGCTTAGTGAGTAGGATCTACTGCTTCATCGCTGCCATCCTTCTGTAATCTGATTCCAGACTCTGCAGGTGTACAGGCAGAGTTACAATCCATCATACTGAACCTCTTCAACACATCTTCAACATACTTCTTTTGGTTCATGAAAATACCCTTGCTGGTGTGAGTAAATTCAATGCCAAGGAAGTAGGATAGCACACCTAAATCACTCATGTCAAACTCTCATGATTCTGGTTTTGAATTCTGCAATTTCTTTCTCACTGCTTCTAGTTATCAACAGATCATCAACATATAGGCATATTATCAGTATGCTTGTTGCTGTGGAATGCCTAACATACACTCCATGTTCTGTGATGCATTTGACAAATTTCAATTGCTTTAGAAAGCCATCAATTCTCATATTCTAGGCTCTTGGGGCCTGTTTTAGACCATACAAAGCCTTCTTCAACTTATATACTTTGTCTTCATGCCCTTTTACTTCATAGCCAGGAGGTTGGGAAACATAAACTTCCTCTTCTAGTGGCCCATTTAAAAAAGCAGATTTCACATCTAATTAGTATAATGACCAACCTTTGAAGCTTGCCAATGCAGTTACAAGTCTTATTGTTTCAATCCTTGCAACAGGTGCAAAGACCTCATAGAAATCCAGGCCAGGTTTCTGCAAGAAGCCCTTAGCTACTAATCTGGCTTTCTACTTAGCAATGTCACCATTAGGCTTGATTTTTGTCTTGTAAACCCATTTTACATCAATAGGTCTCTTCTGTTTTGGCAAAGTTACCAATTTCCAAACTCATTCTTCTCAATTGATCTGAGTTCTTCTAGCATGACATTTCTCCAATTTGGACTCTCCATAGCCTGCTTAAAACTGACAGGATCTGCTTCAGCTAATAAAGCAAAATGCACAAGCTCACCTTCTGTTGTGACTACAGAATCAGGAAACAACTCATAATCATGCAACCTTGGTGGTACATGTCTTTCTCTTTGTGACCTTCTGACTTGATTTTCAACAACAACTTCCATATTGTCCTGATTGTCATCAAGACTCACAGTAATAATGCCAACATTGCTGTCAGTCTTGCTTGCTTCCCAATTCCAGCTATTCTTTTCATCAACCACAACATTACAGCTTATTACAATTTTCCTTTTCTTAGGATCAAACAGCTTGTAGGATCCAATTGAGGTATAACCCAGAAGAATCATCTACTCAGCTCTATCATCAAGCTTCTTTCTAAGCTGTTCAGGAACATGCCTATAGCATAATGAGCCAAAAATTCTAAAATGACTGACACTAGGCCTTTTACCTGACCATGCTTCCTCTGGACTCATACCATGCAACCTCTTAGTTGGACTTCTATCCAAGATATAAGCTGCAGTAGCCACTGCTTCACCCCAGAAATAGGCAGGCATCTTTTTTGTTTTCAGCATGCTCCTTGTCATGTCAATAAGAGTTCTGTTTCTTCTTTCAGTTGTTCCATTATGCTGAGGTGTATATGGAGCTATCACCTCATGTATGATTCCTTCTTGGTCAACAAATTTCTGAAATTCATGTGAGACATACTCACCACCTCCATCAGTTTTCAGTATTTTGATTTGCTTTCCACTTTGTTTTTCAGCCATCAATTTGACTTTTTGAAAAACATTAAGCACTTCACTTTTCCTTTTAATGAGATACAACCACATTTTTCTTGTAAACTCATCAATAAAAGAAACAAAGTAGCTATTTCCACCAAGAGAAGTTACCTCAAAAGGTCCACATCATCTGAAGAAATTGCTGCAAGCTTTTCAGTTGTCCTGATAGGAATTTCTGACTTGAAGGACTTTCTAGTTTGCTTGGACTCACAACAGTCAACACATACTTTATTTAGCTGCACAATTGAAGGAAGACCTCTGACCATATTCTTGCTTTGTAGTAGGCTTAAACTACTAAAATTCAAGTGCCCAAACCTTTGATGCCACAACCAGGTCTCATTACTGCATTCACTAGCCAGATAATTATGCTGCATGACTTGAACACCAATCTTGAAAGTTCTATTTTCTGACAGAGAGGCTTTCAAGATTAATCTCCCTTTACTATCAAACACCTTCAAATGGTTGTGCTCCATCTTCATTGAGTAGCCTTTCTCTAGTAATTGACCAAGACTCAACAAGTTAGTCTTCATGTTTGGGACATAAAGAACTTCAGTTATTGCAGCCCGCTGGCCATTCTTCTGTTGGATAATCACTCTCCCTAATCCCTCAGCAGTTACAGTGCTATTATCTGCAAATCTGACCTTATTCTTCACACTTTCATCAAGGTTTGTAAACCATTCTCTATGACCAGACATATGATTTGAACAACCTGTATCAAGATACCACAGATCAGATTTGTCATCTTCTGAATTTGTAGTAGCCATTAACAAAACTTCTTCAGATTCAGAATCTTCCTCATGAGCCATTTGTGCTTCTTCTTCATGCTTTCTTGGCACTTTCTTGCCTCTACACTCATATGCATAATGACCATATTTTTGGCAGTTGTAACACTGCACATCTTTCTTAGGAATTCTTCTTTTCTCATAGTTTCTGCTCACTTCATGTTTTTTGGAGCTTCCATGTAACACCCCGTAGGCCTCCGACGTGTTATCATTAATAATATCATATTAGCGCTTGAAACATAGTTTATACAATTCAGCGGAAGCACAGAATTGTTTTCTTGATTCATTATGTATGGAACCACAAATATAATCACTAAACACAACAGTAAACATCTATCATGCCCTGCTGATCCAATTTCTCATATCATAAACCATCTAGACAGATATCTAACAGACTTAGGCAGATTATCAAATATACAACAATTATACTCAGGGAAAAGTCTTATATCATAAACTCAGACAGTTCTGTACATATATACACCAGTGTTCACACCACCCTGTGGTGATACAAAAGAATAACAGCCCTCCTCGAGGGTATACAGAACTATACATCAAAACAGAATCAAAATAGAGCCTTCAAGCTCTCCATGCCGCTCCTCAGTCAAGCAGCCTAGTCTCTGCTGGGCTTCTTGCCCTGAGACTGATCTTCTCTTCTAGAATGGTCACCTGAAATCATAGAAGCTCCACACGGGGTGAGATAACATATCTCAGTAAGCTCAGGGTCCTTGGGAAATCATTCCCACCCTGGCCCACTAACTCATAATACACACATATCAAGAAAACATCTCAAACATGGCCCACTGGCCCTCAACACAACATGGAGTAGCCATCTGCTCGATACTAGTGGCAGAGAACCCTCTATGCCTGGTGGAGAACCCTCTAATCCATGCAGAGAACCCTCAACGCATACTCACGTGACAGAGAACCCTCAATGCCTGGCGGAGAACCCTCAACGCCTAAATACAGGACAGAGAACCCTCAATGCATGTATTCATCTATTGGCCAACAGATCCATCTCAGTCATAGCATATATATATCCAAAACAGATGCATACCAGATCAATACAAGCAATACCACAGCCAATGCATGCATCATGCATCATGAAGGATTAAAGCTTCACAAAAGGTTTCTCTCGAGATTAAAGGTCATAGGGAGGTGTTTAGGCTAGTACATAGGGTCCTAAAAAGCTTGGAGCAAGCATCAATGGAGGTTGGAGGCTGGAGGAAGAAGAAAAGGCTGAATTCCCCTGCATTTTCGCGTTTTGACCCTTATATACTGCCCCTGACCGACATGTGGCGCCCTTGGCGTTGATGGCGCCCTTGGCGCCATCATCCAGTGTATAAGGCGCCCTTGGCGCCACTTTGGCGCTCTTGGCGCCAACTTCCAGCACCTGTGGCGCTCTTGGCGCCAGACTCCGTCGCTAACTTCTGTCGCTAATTCCGTCGCTAATTATGTCGCTAAATTCGTCACTAAGGCTTTTGCGACAGAATTTATAATTTAAATTCTTATTTTTTTTACACCTTTTTATAAAAAGCCTAGGTTATTAGATTCTCCCCACCTTTTTAAGAATTTTGTCCGCAAAATTCAGAAACATACCTGTTAGCCAACTCGGGATACATCTGTAGCAGCTCTTGCTCCCGCTCCCAAGTTGCTTCCTCAGGCGTCCTGCCTTCCCATTGTACCTTGATGATGGGAATAATCTTACTGCGAATCTGCTTCTCCATCCTGTCCAGAATCCTCAAGGGCCGTGTAGGACTCGTCAGATTCTCTCTGATCTGAACTGTGTCAGGCTCAACCATATGTGAGGGATCTGCCACATACTTCCTCAATTGAGACACGTGGAACACATCATGTAAGCCTGACAACTGGGGAGGCAAAGCTAGCCTGTATGCCACTGGTCCTATCCTCTCAAGGATCTGATAGGGACCAATGAACCTATGACTCAGCTTCCTCACACCCAAAGCTCGTCCTACTCCCGTCACTGGAGATAGTCTCAGAAACACATGATCACCCTCCTCAAACTGCAAGGGTCTGTGCTTTTGATCATAATAGCTCTTCTGTCGACTCTGAGCCTTCATCAGCTTATCTCTGATCATCTTGATCTGCTCAGAGGTCTCTTGAACCATCTCAGGTCCAAGTAATTGCTTCTCTCCTACCTCTGTCCAACACACTGGAGTTCTGCACCGCCGCCCATATAACGCCTCATACGGTGCCATGCCCAAGCTGGCATGAAAAC
Organism: Glycine tomentella; assembly: GCA_007407185.1. NCBI lineage: Eukaryota > Viridiplantae > Streptophyta > Magnoliopsida > Fabales > Fabaceae > Glycine > Glycine tomentella. Next base: position 211,219 of record PYAF01001813.1, read on the forward strand.
TGTTATTATAAGAAAACTCCACCAGAGGCAGGTATCTGTCCCAGCTAGTACCTTGCTCCAAGGCACAAGCTCTCAGCATATCCTCTAGAGTCTGAATAGTCATCTCCGTCTGACCATCTGTTTGAGGATGGTAAGCTGTGCTAAGTCTGAGCTGGGTCCCAAAAGCATCCTGAAGTGCACCCCAGAATCTTGAGGTGAACTTCGGATCTCTATCACTGATGATACTGTCAGGGACTCCATGCAGCCTCACAATCTCCCTGACATATAACTGGGCCAACTTCTCTGTAGTATAGTCAGATCTCACAGGTAAGAAATGAGCGGACTTAGTCAACCTGTCCACTATCACCCAGATGGAGTCATATCCTCCCTGAGTTCTCGGTAGTCCTACCACAAAATCCATGGAAATGCTGTCCCATTTCCACTCAGGGATCTCCAAAGGCTGAAGTAGACCAGACGGTCTTTGATGCTCAATCTTGACCTTCTGACACACCAAGCACTTTGTCACGTGTTCAGCTATGTCTCTCTTCATCCCTGGCCACCAGAAACTCCTCTTCAGATCATGATACATCTTGGTGGCTCTTGGATGAATGCTGAACTGGCCCTGATGTGCCTCAGATAGGACGACATCTCTCAGCTCGCCCTTAGGCACAACAATACGACCTTGGTATTTCACCAAGTCATGATCCTCCCAGGAAACATCCTGTTGGCCAATCATGGCCCTCACCACCTCATCCTGCTGCTGAGCTTCTCGTATCCTCCTGATCAGCTCATTATCTACTTTGGTCCTGCTCATCTCAAGACCATGTGCACCTTCTGTCACTGTCAGATGCATATCTCTGAATTGCTCTACCAGCTTGCAATCAGAGATCATCAGACATGCAGTAGCCACATTCTTCCTGCTCAACGCATCAGCAACCACATTGGCCTTGCCTGGATGGTATCTCAGCTCGAAATCATAGTCCTTCAGGAACTCCATCCAACGCCTCTGTCTCATGTTCAGCTCTTTCTGGTCAAAGAGGTATCTGAGACTCTTGTGGTCGCTGAACACTATCAACTTGGCACCATACAAATAGTGCCTCCATATCTTTAGAGCAAAAACCACAGCTGCCAACTCCAGGTCATGAGTGGGATACGACTCTTCATGAGGTTTCAGTTGCCTGGAAGCATAGGCAACTACCTTTTGATCCTACATCAACACACACCCAAGTCCCCGCTTGGATGCATCGCAGAATACCTTAAAGACTCCCTCAGGGTCAGGAAGATTCAACACTGGAGCTGTGGTCAACCGCTCCTTCAGCTCCTGAAAACACTGCTCGCACTCATGGGTCCAAACAAATGGAACCCCCTTCCGTGTGAGTCGATTCAGGGGTACCACCAACTGAGAAAACCCCTGGATGAACCTCCTGTAATAGCCAGCCAATCCTAGGAAGCTCCGGATCTCAGACACGCCCTTAGGCCTCTCCCAGGACATCACTGCCTCTATCTTGCTGGGATCCACAGATACACCAGCTGCTGAGATCACATGGCCAAGAAACTTCACCTCTGTCAACCAGAACTCACACTTGGCTAACTTAGCATACAACTGCTTGTCCCTCAAGATCTGAAAGACTGTCCTGAGATGCTCGGCATGCTCCGTCTCCGTCTTAGAGTAAATCAGGATGTCATCAATAAACACCACAACAAACTGGTCCAAGAAAGGTCTGAATACCCTGTTCATATAGTCCATGAACATTGCTGGGGCATTCGTCAGACCAAATGGAATGACCTGATACTCGAAGTGACCATACCTAGACCGGAAGGCTGTCTTAGGTATGTTTGCAGGCTTGATCCGAATCTGGTGATATCCGGATCTCAGGTCTATCTTGGAGAACACTCTGGCTCCCCTCAACTGATCTAGCAGATCCTTAATACGAGGCAGAGGATACTTGTTCTTCACAGTAACCTTGTTCAACTGCCTATAATCCACGCATAATCTCATGCTGCCGTCCTTCTTCTTCACGAAGATCACCGGTGCTCCCCACGGTGAGACACTCGGTCTGATGAACTGCTTGGACAGTAGGTCCTCCAACTGCACCTTCAGCTCCCTCAACTCCAGAGGAGCCATGCGGTAAGGTGCCATAGAAATTGGTCCTACACCAGGAACCAAATCAATGGAGAACTCTATCTCCCTCTCTGGTGGTAGTTGAGTTATCTAATCAGGAAAAACATCTACGAACTCATTCACTACCGGTATCTGAGACAGGTCGACACCTGGCTTATCTTCTGTAACTCCCAAGAAGATATAGCCCTAAGCTCCCTCTCTGATTGCCTTGCGAGCTTGCAAGACTGAAAGAAATGCTGTAGAGCTCAAACCTGCCTCACCAGAAAGCACAACCACCTTCTTCTGACAACAGTCTAGCATCACCCCATATCTGGTCATCCAATCCATACCCAGAATCATCTCAAGGGTAGGCATCGCTAGACAAAATAAATCAGCCACATAGGCTCTGCCCTCAAAGCAAAACTGCACGTCCTTGCAGCACGTGCTCACCTGACATCTCTCTCTAGATGCGGTCATAACCTCCATCGGAGGAGTCAAACTGGCCTTAGGCAATCTCAGCCTCTCAACCACCATATCCTGAATAAAGGAATGTGTGGCTCCAGAATCAAATAAAATTCTAACATCATAATCATCGATCAGAACTGTACCTCTGATCAGGTCTGGAGCTCTGGCCGCCTCTCTGGCATCTACTGTATACACCCGGCCTGCTGTGGGTGTCATCATCTCCACTAGAGCAGCCTGTGCCCGACCTTCAGTCTGTGGACACTCTCTGGCTATGTGGCCTGGCTTGCCACACCGGAAACAAATAATCTAGCCTGTAGAACATGCTCCCAGATGCTCCTTTCCACAGGCGAAACATTTTGGAATCGGTCTTCCCCGAGCTGAACCTCGCTTGAATCTGTCAGAGGATGTAGAGACTCTCAACATCTTGCCTTTGCCCTTCCTGGGTGGGCCTGAACCACTGGGCCTTCTCCCCTCTGGTCTGACTGAGGGAGTAGGCTGCCTGCCACTCTGCCTCTGCAGGATACCCTCCACCTGGCGGCTCTGTCTCACCAGGGTATCCATATCATGTGACCCACTGCCGGCCACCAACACCTGGATGTCTTCCTTAAGTCCCCTCAGGAACTTAGCTGCTAAAATGTCTGCTTCAGGCAAAGGCCGCCTGAAGTGTGCATACTTGTCCAATTCATGAAACTGGGCCAAGTACTCGTCCACCGTCCTGTTCCCCTGGATGAGACTATCAAACTCGGCCTGCTTCTGCTCCCGGGCGTCTCTAGGAAAGTATCTGTCAAGGAAGCAGGCCTTGAACAGCTGCCAGGTAATCAACTCTCCCCAGCCTCTCATCAGCTGTACTGTGGTCTTCCACCACTCATGAGCGTCCCCCTGAAGCATATAGGTCGCATATAGCAACCTCTGATGGTCGGGGCACTCCATCACCTCAAAAATCTTCTCCAGGGCCTGCAGCCACCTTGCTGCAGCAACAGGATCATAGCCCCCTGAGAACACTGGAGGGTCGTGCTTTCGGAAAGTGATCAACATCTTTCCTCTAGCTGCAGTGTCACTCTCTGCCTCTACCTGGGACATCTGGTCCCCTCGCAGGTGGCTCCCACCAGCCTGCTGTCGGCTACCCTCAACATCATGGGTAGGGGGTGTGGAGGATGCTCTATCATCCCTCCTGAGGTGCTTCACCTCATCAAGCAACTCCTGGTTGGCCTTTATCAAGGCCTCGTTCACCTCTCGGGTGGCAGCCATCTCTCGCTGCATCTCTCCCTGAGCCTGTCTACCAGCAGCTAACTCTTGCTGCATATCCGCCTGAATCTGTCTATTTGCAGCTAACTCTTGCTGCATAACA
>PYAF01001813.1:215211-244424 GCA_007407185.1 Glycine tomentella
CCCACTGGTGCCTCTGGGTCTCACCATAGCACTACACATGTACATCACACAGTGAGTTGATCAGGCCCACAGTTAATGTACCCCCATGCAATGCTCATGTCATACAACCACAGACAAGCACCAAAACACATTCCATACATAATGTTCTAATCAAGAAACCGCTCTGATACCATTAAATGTAACACCCCGTAGGCCTCCGACGTGTTATCATTAATAATATCAGATTAGCGCTTGAAACATAGTTTATACAATTCAGCGGAAGCACATAATCGTTTTCTTGATTCATTATGTATGGAACCACAAATATAATCACTAAACACAACAGTAAACATCTATCATACCCTGCTGATCCAATTTCTCATATCATAAACCATCCAGACAGATATCTAACAGACTTAGGCAGATTATCAAATATATAACAATTATACTCAGGGAAAAGTCTTATATCATAAACTCAGACAGTTCTGTACATATATACACCAGTGTTCACACCACCCTGTGGTGATACAAAAGAATAACAGCCCTCCTCGAGGGTATACAGAACTATACATCAAAACAGAATCAAAATAGAGCCTTCAAGCTCTCCATGCCGCTCCTCAGTCAAGCAGCCTAGTCTCTGCTGGGCTTCTTGCCATGAGACTGATCTTCTCTTCTAGAATGGTCACCTGAAATCATAGAAGCCCCACACGGGGTGAGATAACATATCTCAATAAGCTCAGGGTCCTTGGAAAATCATTCCCACCCTGGCCCACTAACTCATAATACACACATATCAAGCAAACATCTCAAACATGGCCCACTGGCCTGGCCTTCTGGCCCTCAACACAACATGGAGCAGCCATCTGCTCGATACTAGTGGCAGAGAACCCTCTATGCCTGGCGGAGAACCCTCTAATCCATGCGGAGAACCCTCAATGCATACTCACGTGGCAGAGAACCCTCAATGCCTGGCGGAGAACCATCAATGCTTGTATTCATCTATTAGCCAACAGATCCATCTCAGTCATAGCATACATATATCCAAAACAGATGCATACCAGATCAATACAAGCAATACCACAGCCAATGCATGCATCATGAATCATGACCAACACTCCTCCGGAGTGTGGTGTGCAACCAAGTGGGAATTCAACCCCAAAAACACTGAACTTACCTGGTAAGGTCTCACTCTGCAGTTCCTTCCCAGGTCTGTGGCTCCCGCCACCAACAGTCTCAGAATCAAAGCCTCAGTGGCGACTAGAAACACCTTAGGACAACTCCCTCGAGCTTTTATGTCCTTTATACGCTGTGGGTCCTCGTCAGACTCAAGTTTTCTGAGCTTTTCCTCTGAGGTTCCACTTCTCACTCACAAGGGGTTTTCAAGAGCATAAAATGAAGGATTAAAGCTTCACAAAAGGTTTCTCTCAAGATTAAAGGTCATAGGGAGGTGATTAGGCTAGTACATAGGGTCCTAAAAAGCTTGGAGCAAGCATCAATGGAGGTTGGAGGCTGGAGGAAGAAGAAAAGGCTGAATTCCCCTCCATTTTCGCGTTTTGACCCTTATATACTGCCCCTGACCGACATGCGGCGCCCTTGGCGCTGATGGCGCCAAAGTCCAGTGTATATGGTGCCCTTGGCGCCACTTTGGCGCTCTTGGCGCCAACTTCCAGCACCTGTGGCGCTCTTGGCGCCAGACTCCGTCGCTAACTTCTGTCGCTAATTCCGTCGCTAATTCTGTCGCTAAATTCGTCACTAAGGCTTTTGCGACAGAATTTATAATTTAAATTCTTATTTCTTTTACACCTTTTTATAAAAAGCCTAGGTTATTATATTCCAGCATTTTGATTCTACTCAGAATTGCTACCTTGGCCTCTTTTTTTATTCTTCCACTTGTTATTCTTCCATTTGCCTTTCTCTTTGTAATTCTTTCTTCCATCACCTCCTTTCTGCTTGAACTGAGCTTGTAAAGCTTGCTCAGTTTTCGCAGAACCCCTCTCATTTAATCTCAGCTCTCGGGCTTCAAGGGTTGCTTGCAACTCTTCAATTTTCATTGACTCAAGATCCTTTGATTCTTCCAATGCAACAACCACTTGGTCGAATCTGCTTGTTAGTGTTCTCAACACCTTTTCAATTATTGTTGCAGTTGAAAGTGTTTCACCACAAGCTTTCATTTGATTTGTGAGAGCTATCAATCTTGCAAAGTAATCACTTACACTTTCTTGATCAGCCATCTACAGTAATTCATATTGCCTTCTCAGGGTCTACAATTTCACCTTTTTTAATTTGTCAGAACCCTCATAGAATCGAGCCAAGCTGTCCCATGCATCTTTTGCAGTTTCTGCTATTGATATTTTCTCCCAATTCTCAGAATCCATACATTGTTGTATCAAGAAGAGAGCCTTGACATCTTTCTTTAAGCTTACTTGATAGGCAACTTTCTGCTCATCTGTTGGCTGCCTCCCAAGCTCCTTGACTCCATCAATCACCTCTTCCAATACATCTTGAAACCGAAAAAGCACTTTCATTTGCGAGCTCCATCTATCATAATTCTTTGATGTCAAGATTGGAAGATTCATAGGAACATTTCCACTTTGGAATGGCATGCTTTCTCTCAAGAACCAGGATCTGGAACAAAGCTCCTGATACCACTGATGGTGCAAGAATGCACATACACTCAATCTTGCTTAATCAGAATATAATGCTCACTCACTTTGTGTATCTTGGTGTTTCACACACTCACACACTGCACATATGCACACTCTGAATTATATCAAAAAAGTGCAGTAAAACATATATTCTCTCTGTTGTAATTCATTGATATAACATAGTATATATACAGCTCAAGGTTCCACTTTAATATGGATAGACTCTAACAAACTAACTAACTAACTGAATTACACCAATAGTCTTGACACTTAAGAACTTAGTTTTTTTGTTTATTGTTTTTTGATACAAAAGAAATTAAGATAAGGAAACAACAAAAACTATTTATTCAGGATTAAGAAAACCCCAAGAACATCCGCCATTAAATAAGTAGATAGGCTAGACAGAGCATCCTCCAATTAATATCAAAAACTGAGTGTCTTCCGAAGCACCTGTCTTCGCAAAGGAGTCTGCATAGTTATTGGCTTCACGCAACATGTGAGAAAAATGAAGTTGTCATTGAAGGGAGGAGAAGCTTCGAATATTTTGAACAATTGGATAGTAGGGATGAGATTGAACCACACCATCTGTAATGAATTGAAGCGCCATGGTGGATTGCAGAATCAAAATCAAGGTTTTGAATTCCTTCAATTCCTCCGCATTGGTGTTTGTCAAGATGCCATAGGAACCATAAAAACCAACCACCCAGCGACCATAAGTATTGTCAGTGGCGGATCCAGAAAATTAATCAAGGGAGGACACTCAATAATTTTAAAAAGGGAATAACTAATCAAGACTAATCTTCTTTTTTGGTATAGGATACATAGTAAGTGTTAAAATTGAGTGGAGGAACAACTGTTGAAAAAGCAAGCCAGTATTTGGGTTTTACAGTTGGAGACACTCCCAAGTATGCCACAATGTGGTAGTTTCTTAAACAAGAAAATCATCACGTATCGGCACTAGTTGGGATTGGATTTTTTTCCCACTAGAATCCCGAACAACAACATTTTCATTGACAACCTATGACAATTTCGACAAGTAATGTCAAACAAAAGCAGTGTTTAAGGGTGGCCATGTTTTGTCCTTGCAATGTGATTTTTCCATATTAAGTTCAAAACATTCTTCATTCCAGTTGATACACAAGGAAAATAATTCCACAACGCAAGAAAAATTGCATCACAATGCTTCAACTAGAAGGCATCAATTGGCACATAAAAGCTAAGTATTGAAAGTGCTTGTGCATGTAGCAGATAATATTTTTATGGTTCGTAGATTGTTCACAATTTGAAAAGAAAAGGAAAGGATGCATGTAGGGTGATTGAAGTTGAAGGAAGAAACGCATAGGAATCCTTATGATATCCTCTCTTTTCCATCCTAGAGGATTGTAAACAACAGTTATCTACAGGAAGCAATATATCAGGAAAATCTTAGATAAAATTCTTGCATCCCAATAAGCAATAGATGAGATGGCATAGATCCTAACCAAGTTTTCCCATTTGAGAAATCAACTTCTGATGCAGGACAGTAACTTATGTTCAGAAGTGGATACTGTAATGACAAGATAGAAGAAATAAAAGGAGTAAAAATCAAAATCAATCAACAGAACGAAACACAACTAATAACTCAACCTTGGCATCAAGTCTTAATAACTTTGCATGAAAGACCTCTATATCATTCTACTCTTTCTTTCTCTGAAGCTGTACACATTCTATTTTCTTTGATAACAACTTCGTTGATTTCATAAAATAAATTCAAAAGTAAAATTGGTAGCCTAATGCATGAAATATATGCAATTAAATTTTTGAAAAGAGGCACATTGTCCACATTATATGATTTGTGCGCGTAATATTATTGACCTGAAACAGGAAAGCGAGTGGAGTTGTTCACTCAAATCAGTTTCTAAGTGCAACTGACAAGCTTTAAATCATTTTTCATTTGGAGTATTTATATTTCGATTGATCAGTTTCAGAAACATCAATTTTATTTCTATATGGTAAACGTTTTAAAAGTGCATTTTAAACCAAACAAATTGCAGTATGTATAAAACCAACCATTTATTCTGAAGATAAATTTCATACCTGTGATATTGCAGTTGCCACAAACTCATTTACTCTTTCAGGGACATTGTAATCAAATAAACCGACATCATCCTTCAAGGGGAAAAAAGTTTACTTAACAAACTTACAAGAAAAGGCAATTGGCCCTACAGAAATATTTGACTTAGATTTTACCTGAATAATGGGAGAATCGTCATTTACTTCATAGTAGAAATTATTGGGAAGTTCATAATTCTCAGGGAACACACTAGAAAATATATGTATCCATAAAAAATTTTAAGGATTCGTAGTAAAAGCCTATTTGGGAGTATAAAATGAATCCAACAGAATGCAGAATCAGAAATATGGTCTTATAATAAGAAATCAGCTGCATGTTAAGCCTTGGAATATTTTTCCTCTATTGTTCTCCATTAGAAGGCAGACACTAAATAAAACACTAAATAAATTGATTCATTTTTCAATATAATTCGCAAATGATATGATTAGGGTAAAAAACACTAAATAAAACATAAATCTTATGGAAAAAGAAAAATAATAATAATAAAAGAAAAAAAATTGATGTGTACTTGTTGAGTGTTGAGTAAACGGAAGTGCGGAAACGGAAGTGCAGCCTCGGTGAAGATTGAAGAACCCACATTCTGGGAAACGAAAGCGCAGAGAGCCAAAAATGGAAACGCGGAACGCAGCTGGGAGCGGAGCCTCAGAGGTGTTGGCGTGCAGCGTGTTGTGCGAGTCGTGAGGAGGCTCTTGAGGTCGACAGCTGGTGGCCGATGGTGGGCGGTGGCGACTGGCGAGCAGAGCAGAAGGATGTGAGAGAGCAGAGCAAAGAAGAGTAGAAAGTAGTGGAGAGCATAGCAGAGGAGAAAAGCGCGTGGTCTCTCTCAAAGTCTCTTGGTCTTGGATATTTTTGTAAATTTTTTTAAAAACAAAGGTATTAAAGTAATTTCATACCAAAATTTAAGGGTTATATGTAGATCCGCCCCTAAGTATCGCGAATCAGACTCCAAATCTTGCTTTTCCTGGATTACCAAACACACTGTCGTTGACATTGAGCTTGCCACTTGACTAAACACTGCAATTTGGGACTTCGTTGACGTTGATACACTTTCCTAATGAGATATGGGAGCTGTAAATTTGAGAAATTTGTGATACATCATGAGTCACCTTGTCAGAAAAAACTGCAGTTTTTCTTGCCTTCCAAATATGCCAACACACTATAGCAAAGAGCTAGTCATAATAAGAAACTATGTGTCTTCTGAGCCAAGAAGAAACATCTTTCTTAGAACTATGAACTTGAACATGGAAAATGGATTCTTTTGGGCCTCCACACCTACAACAAGAGCAGTCATTTGCAATATACCTATTAGTACGAAAAAGGTTTGTAGGAAGACTTTGATGATCGGTGAACCAGAAGAAGTGTTTAATGTTCTCTGGTAAACCTAGAGTCCACACCCAAGAGCCTCGCCTCATTAAGTTAGCAGTGGACCGAGAAGCAAGAGTTATATATAACCAACGGAAAGTGGAGCTAGCTGAATAAACGCCATATGAAGAATGTCCCCAAGTAATTAAATCTCGAGTGTCATGATTGAGAAATAACCTTTGGACCTCCTCTTTAAGCCAAATAGGAATGACAATAGCTGCATTTTCCCAACACCAACAATCATTAATCCATAAATCTTTTATGGGCAGACCAACATCTTGTAAATTGACTTCTACAGCTCCCAGCTATTTACAAATAATCCCCTTATCTGACCAGCGATCATACCATAATGATAAATCCCCCTCTCTTACTTGAAACTTAAACCCAGGTTCGAGTATAATAATTATTAAACAATAAAATACTTTCATCATTCATAATAAATTTATCGACATTTATAATAATTATTTTAAAAATCATTTACATTATAATTTTAGATTATTTATAGAATAAAAATTTAGTTTAATGGTCATAATATTTTAATTATTGGTATAATTTTTAAGATGATTATTATATAAGTCAATTAACTTATGATATATAATAATTTATAAATTTAAATAATTTATTTTTTACAATTTAGTGTTTTAAACAATAAAAAAAATATTTTGAACAGAAAAAAAAGATATTATCTAAAATATTTTAAAAATGAAAAATAAAACAAATAAATTTTGTAAGAATTAAAATATTTTTTAACAATAATAATAAAAACATACTAAATTACACGAAAAAATATATTTAAACCTAATTTATAACTAAGTAACCATATACAATTCTTGTATAATGTGTGACATGCATCACCTATTTTTTAATAAAAATTTATAGTAAAGGTATGTAAAAATTAAACTCAATTTTTAATCCAACTCGTTTGTCATAGTAAAAGTAAATCTAACTCGTTTAACACCAAGTCAATCTCAAACCTACCCTGATTACAAAATGGAAAGTTCACAGCAGGTTAAATCCCAATGGCACAAGAACAAGACAAGTGTACAACGCTTCACTGTAAGTACCCGACAGCACGATGAAACCAGATGATCATGGACTGGTTCGTAAAATTTCACGTTTATATTTTTTGCGATACTGACCACTCAAAACTAAATTTAACAATGGGACCCTTTTATGTCACCAACTTGTGGTCATCTTAAGCTCTAATCCAACAAAAAAACATCCATTTTCAGTTCCTAAAGAAAAGCCTTCACCTTTTGATTACACTCACTCTTTTCTTCATTTCACTCCGACCCATTTGCATAACTTCGCTGATCTCTCGTTTTCACCATCTGGGTCTCCCCAATTTTCGCCTCAACTCTGTTCTTCTCGATCCATTGGTGATGGCATCGATGGGTTCTTTACCGTTTCTTGTGGAAGCCAATGCCGAGTCCACTTTGATGATGATGCTTCAGAACAGGAATCACAAGTTTTCTTCACCAAAGTTTAGCACTGTGAGTGCTTCATCGTTAGTAAGAGGGTGGGGGCATGGAAGAGTGAACCATAGGCGTAGTAGTAGGGGTTTGTTGTGTTTGGTGGAGAAGAATAAGCACATAAGTGCTTTAGGGAAGAGTACTGGGACAAGTGAGGATAAGGATGAGTCAGAGGAAGTGCTTCAGGCAACAATTGAGAAGAGTAAGAAGGTTCTTGCTTTGCAAAGGGAATTGCTTCAACAGGTATTGGGTTTGGAATGTGTTTTATATAAAGAGGGTTTCGTCTTTATGTTGTCCTAAAAGGGTTTATCCTTTATGTTGAGACCAATATTGGTGTTGATTTATTTTTTTATTTATATAAAGAGGGTTTCGTCTTTATGTTGTCCCAAATGGGTTTATCATTTATGTTGAGACCAATATTGGTGTTGATTTATTTAATTATTTTTTTTAATTTTTTGATACTTTTTTAGACAGCGGGTATCTTCCATGTGAGGTAGTATTGTTCAAGCTGGATAGGACCTTCGATTATAGTTTCTGGTCCTTTATTGTATATTTGTATTGATTTATTGAGATTGGGAAATTAGGACTTTGTTGGAAAAATAAAGGAGATAATCTCTTTTCCTCTTGGAAAGGTGAGATTAAACAGAGTAAAGCAATGGCTAATAATAAGTATGCTTTGTTAAAGTCCCCTGGTCCCAAAGTAATTGATCATGCAGTAGCAATGGCAACTTTTCGCGGATTCACTTGTTGTGGGTCTTCGCCTTCTTTGGTCCATTTTCAAGATTTTAGAAAACTTAAAATAAAAATTATGTGGTGAAATTTGGTCTATGAAATCCTTGTGCTAATGTGTCATTTGGAATTACTATTTAACTGTGTCTGGTTGTGAGGTCCTGCCTGTTGTTATTGATTTTAGGACAAAGTGCTAAGGAATTGAAAATAATTAGGTAGAGGTGATAAAGATATGACTAGGATAGTTGAGATGATAGCTCAAATTAACTGATTCACAAAATAGAATGTGAGTCTTTGAATTTTTTGTTTTTTTTTAAAAAGTGAAAATACCATTAAATGGCAGATGATATTACTACTGGCTATTGAGTATAAGATATTCACTTTCTAAAAGTTAATTAGTGGAAATTCAATTGAATTTTGAATAATAGAGAGGATCTTTATGACACTTTGTCATTTTAATTGATTAAGCTTTATATATATATTCTTAGGTTGAGCATGTTTCTGGTAATACACGCTTCTATGTCTCATATAGCTGTATTGGATACTTCACCAATATGTCGGTGAAGTACTTGTATCGGTATCAGATACATATTGTATATGGATACGTGAAACAAATAAAAGAATCAGTGCTTTATAAATTTTGACAATGTTAAGGGTACATTTTAAACTTTATTCATGTACAAACCATTAGTCTGAACTTAGTTATAATTTATAAAATCATAATTATTAGTCAGGAAATTATGGGCGAGTTCAAGGGATTTGAGGCTCTTAAGTTTCTTCACTGTGATAATCGAGTTGACTACTTGATTATACAAGTTACAATATATATTTTTTTTTTTGTGTTTGTGTGTGTGAGCATTTTATTTATTCATTGCTTCTTATATGCTTTATTAATCCTACATGTTACTATAAGCATTCATGTGGTGATATTATTTAGCTTTATTGTCTATTGTAGATTTCTGAAAGAAGGAAACTGGTTTCTTCAATAAATAGTGAAAGCACTCCTGAAATAGAAGGAGACAGCATTTCTTATGAGCACAGTGATGAATCCCTGTCAAGTGACTCAAATCCGCAGAAAGGTTCTGCCAAAAGAGGCAGTGCTGTTGAGAACGAAAATGGTTTTGTTGTTTCAAGCAATTATGTCCAATCTATTGAGAAGGAAATACCAGATGTCTCATTTGTAGACATTGATCTCGGTTTAGACAAAGGTGAAGAGGAAGATGATAATTTGTTTCCTGTTGAAAAGGCTTCACCTAGGCTATATTTTGATGAACAGTTGAATAGCAAGAGATATGAGACAATAACACCTGATACCCTGCCAAGTGAAATCCCACATAGCACTGAAACCTCCAGTCGAAAGATTGAAATACTTGAAGCTTTGAGTGAATCAAGTACAAAGGAGGTCGCTAATGAAGGTGACAATGTGGAGAGTGAAGGTGAAAACCCCCCACCATTGGCTGGGGCCAATGTCATGAATGTTATATTGGTTGCAGCAGAATGTGCTCCCTTTGTCAAAACAGGTAACTAACATTATTTCTATGGAATGTGTTCTTTAATGAATGTACGCTGCTGGGCTCCTTTGTGACAAGCCCTGATAGTTACTATTGACAATTTGAAAGAAATTTGACAAGTGGCTGATTCTTTTGGCAACTTGTTCACCAGCCTGATGATTCACCATTTGAAATAAACTTTCATTGAGAAGATACCTTAATGGGCTTAAACCAATTTTGGTGTAACTTGTATCTTAGACACCAAAGGAGGCATGTAAAGGGGGCGAGGGGCGGTGTAAATTTTGTTTTTTGAGTTTTTAGATTTATCATTCCAAGCCTTGTTCTTGAATTATGGTACTAACAAGTTATCACTCTAATGGGGTATATATTCCCATTCGTAAGCATTCTTGTGATGCAACTATTTACTTGAAGCAACTTCATGGAACTGTCCCACTTTTCCAATTCTTCAATCTTTGGTTGTCATTCTGTGCATGCTGCTTTGTTTTGATGTAACTTACGGACTTATACCTGAACTAATAGGTGGTCTTGGAGATGTTGCTGGATCATTACCTAAGGCTTTGGCTAGGCGTGGACACAGAGTTATGGTAACATGCTATTCCTTTAATGAACTGACAGAGTATCACTATCACATATTTGGGAAGAGAACTTGCTCTTTAGATATACTCCTTACTTGACAAAGAACCGCTTAGATGAGTCTTGATCATTGTTTCCTTCGTTCTCATTGCTTATTAAATCTTCTTTCCGTAGTGTAAGAGGAATAGTACTATAGATAGAGTTGATTACGACTTGAAGATAAAATTATTAGATTTTAGAAAGATAGATGAGAGATACAGAAATAACTGCACTGAAATATAGAGACCAAAGAAAATAATCCTCTTTCCAAGGGTTTCTTCTTTTACAGTCAAGTCATTGGTTGGTTTTCCAAATGGACAAATCTGAATACCCCTTAAATTATCCACCTCTTTCTTGTTGTTCAATCCAAGTCCCTACTCTCAACATATATTTTCTTTGATAAACCCCACTCGTTAACAATTTTAATTTCCCAATCAATACTATAACTACTCTAACTAACTAATCTATGGAATATTCTAGAGTATTTGAGTTAGTTGTATTGTGTGGAATATTCTAGAGTATTTGAGTTAGTTGTATTTATTAGCTACTAGCTGTTAAACTACCTATTGTAATCGGTATATAATGAACCCTTTGGGTTTCAATCTGGATGTATGAATAAGAAGATTCATATTACAATATGGTATCAAGAGCAGGTTTCCCTGTTATCGTTCTGCAATTCTGAAACCCATTTTTTTATTAAAAAAACCTTAAGTCATCTTTCTTTGCCATTTTCCAGAAACATTATCCAGTCACCTCCAATCGCGAAAACAAGGCCACCATTGACTCCAGACACCATTTTCCGGCTGACTGACGTCAGCCCCGTAACCGGGAAGTACGCCACGCGTCACCACTGAATTTTTGTCCCACGGGCTCGTGTGAGCCATGCACCGCCCTACCGGTGTCTGTTTGCGGCGCCACTTTTTCCGTTCACTTTGTCGGCCTTCCCTCTTCTTGTTTGAGGGTTCAAATCGCGTTTTTTTTTTTTATTTTTGGAGAATTTTTTGGCTAGACCAGTTCCTCTCCTTCGTAGTGACTTATGGACTCTTCTTCATCCGACATTCTTCTGGTGTCCTTCCCCTTCAATATTCTTCATCTTCTGGAGACAATCCTGCTATGCAGATTACCAATCACCATTTAAACAGTAAAAATTTTGTGCAATGGTGTCAATCTGTCAAGTTGTTTATCCAAGCGAAGGGAAAGATGAGGTATCTTGACGGAAGAAAGGAAAAACCAGCTGATGGTGAACCTAGTTATGATGATTGGGTGACTGAAAATGCCTTGGTCATGACATGGTTGACTAATTCCATGGAATTTGACATCAGTCAAACATATTTGTTTCTTGATATGGCTAAGGAAATTTGGGATGTTGTTAAAGAGTATTATTCTGACTTGGGCAATGCTTCTTAGGCTTTTGAACTCAATACCAAGGTGAGAGAGACTTATGTCAAGGTGGGATGACTGTTACTAAATACTTACTTGCTTTAAAAACCCTATGGCAAGAGTTGGACCTTTATGATGCAGCAGACCTTCAAGGTTTAGAAGCTATTTTGAGAAAAGGAGTCTCTATGATTTTCTTGCTGGCCTTAATCGTGATCTTGATGATGTTCGTGGAAGAATATTGGGGCAGAACCCGTTACCATCTCTTGCTGCTTTTTTTTCCGAGGTGCGACGGGAGGTGCTTCGTCAGAAATTTATGTTGGGTGACAAGGACACTAAGTCCTTTGATGTATCTGCCCTTGTTGCAAAAAATATTGCTTGTCACTCTGTTGATTCAAAACGTACTGACCGTTGGTGCACTCATTGCAATAAGGGTGGTCATACTCGTGAAAAATGTTGGGAAATTCATGGAAAATCACCAAACTGGAAACAAAAGGGGCAGAACAAGATTCGTGCTTATCAAGTCTCTTCTAATAATATGAGTGAGGAGCTTCCTATCTCTCCTAATGCTGATGGTGTTTTCATCTCTAAGGTTGAGTATGAGCAATTTTAGAAGGTGATGCCTCAATTTGTTGAAGCAACTAGTCATGTTGCTCAACAAGGTACGACATTCCATGTTGATCGTAATAATCGTTGGATTCTTGATTCAGGGGCTTTTGATCATATGACAGGTAATGCAACCTTGTTTTGTTCTTATACCCCTTACTATCAACTGTCACGAATAAGAACAACCGATGACAACTTCTCTACTATTGCTAGAAAGGGATCCATTAAACTTTACGAACACATTACTTTGAACTCAGTCCTTCATGTTCCCTCTCTTGTAACCTCATCTCTATCAGCAAACTTACATCTAAGTTATATTGTGTTGCTAAGTTCTCTGTCCATGCTTGTGTTTTTCAGGAACAGGACTCGAGGCTGAAGATTGACAGTGCTAGAGAGGAAGAAGGGCTTTACTATTTTGAAAAGGATTCTAATGAAACATTTTTTTGCGAACCACTCATTATCTTTTTCTGATGATTGTGATGATGTTTTGTTGTGGCATCGTCGATTAGGATACCCAAATTTCTGTTATCTTCAGAAGTTGTTTGCAAACTTATTTATCAATAAAAAATCCAGTTCTTTTTCTTGTGATATTTGTTAGTTTGCAAAGTATTCTCTTGTTTCTTATCCTCCTAGAATTCATCATGATTCTTCTCCATTTACCTTGATTCACAGTGATATATAGGGCCCAACCCGTGAGGAAAATATCTCCGATGCTCGTTGGTTTATTATTTTTATTGATGATCATTCTAGGGTATGTTGGGCATATCTTTTAAAGGATAAGTCTAATGCTGCATCAACCTTTAAAAACTTTCATGCTATGATTCAAACTCAGTTCCAGACCTCTATCCAAATTCTTCGAATTGACAATGGTACTGAATATTTTAATTCTGTTCTTCGAGACTATCTCACCCAACATGGTATTCTCCATCAAAGTTCTTTTCCTAACACTACTCAACAAAATGGGGATGCTGAAAGAAAAAATAGACATCTTCTTGAAGTTGCTCGAGCTCTTTTGTTTACCATGCATGTCTCTAAATATCTATGGGGGGAAGCTGTCTTGCATGCATCATATCTCATCAATCAGATGTCCTCTCGTGTCCTCAATTTTCATTCCCTTTATCTTGTCTTACTGACACCTTTCCTTTTTTCGGGCTCCTCCTTCCTTTCCTCCCAAGTTGTTTGACTGTGTGGCTTTTGTACATGTTCCTTCCCATCAAAGGTCAAAGCTCGATCCTAAGTCTATTCGATGTGTCTTCATAGGATATCTTCCTAACCAAAAGGGTTACAAATGTTACTCACCTTCTCTCCGTAAGGTCTTTGTTTCTATGGATGTCACATTTTATGTGACACAATCCTTTTTTCCTTTGACTTCTCTTCAGGGGGAGTCTATTGGGGTAGATGAAGATAAGTCTTGGAAACCAAATGAGTCTGTTGTTTTACCTTTGCCGTTGGAGACAGGGGGAGTTATTGTACAGGAGATAGGGCGAGCTACTGTGCCAGAGACTAGAGATCCTCCTGGTAAATGGGAAAAAATTTACAGCAGGCGAAAAACAACTCAAGAGCCTTTAGAATGCTAGGATTCTGACTCGAGTCCTAGTTCCAACAACTCAATACCTAAATGCACTAATGCAGCCAACCTAAATGTGCCTATTGCTTTTCGAAAAGGTACTAGATCTTGTACTGCTCACCCTATTTTTCATCATATCTCGTATGAAAAGTTATCCCCAGTTTTTCCTGCTTTCAACACTATTTTAGATAGTGCAAAAATACCAAGAAATGGATGCACTTTAAAAAAATGGAACTTGGGAATCTGTAGCATTAACCAGAGGAAAGAAAATAGTAGGTTGCAATTGGGTGTTCACAATAAAATTTAATCTAGATAATAGCATCAATAAGTATAAGGAGAGATTGGTTGCTAAGGGATTCGCTCAGACTCATGGGATAGACTATTAAGAGACATTTGTCCCAGTTGCCATACTTAACAATATCCGAGTTCTACTATCATTTGCTGCCAACCTTGATTGGCCCTTGCAACAATTAGATGTAAAATATGCTTTCTTGAATGGTGATTTACATGAAGTTTATATGGATCCACCACCTGGTTTTGAAAACGGAGATGGTTCAGTATGCAAGTTGAAGAAGTCTCTCTATGGGCTTAAACAATCCCCTAGAGAGTGGTTTGAGAAGTTTACTTAAGCTGTGAAGGGAAGAGGATTCCTCCAAGCTCAGACTGATCACACTCTATTTTATAAACACTCTAACGGTGGCAAAATTTCTATGCTCATTGTTTATGTTGATGACATAATTGTCACAGGAAATGATTGTGAGAAGATAATCTCTTTGAAACAGTGTTTAGCTAACTAGTTTGAACTGAAGGATCTTGGAGTTCTCAAAATATTTCCTTGGCATGGAGGTTGCTTGTAGTAAGGCAAAAATTTCTTTAACTCAGAAGAAATATATTCTAGACCTGTTGCAAGAAACAGGAATGCTTGGGTGCAAGCCAGCAGAGACTCCAGTTGATCCTAATATTAAATTGGGAATTGAAGATGAGAAAGAAGTTGACAGAGAGCGGTACCAGAGGTTGGTGGGGAAGTTGATCTACTTATCTCATACTTGGCCTGATATTGCATTTGCGGTTAGCATGGTTAGTCAATTCATGCATTCTCCTAAGGAAAAACACCTTAGTGCAGTTTATAGAATCCTCAAGTACCTCAAAAACACCCCTGGTCGAGGAATGTTCTTTCAATGGGGACACAAGAGGATGGTAGTGTATGTTTGTCATGTATACCTACCCAAGACCAGATGACGGATATTCTTATCCAAGGATTATACAAGCCCACCTTTGAGGATTTGATTAGCAAGTTGGGAATGATTAATATATATCTCCCAACTTAAGGGGGAATGTGGAATATTCTAGAGTATTTGAGTTAGTTGTATTCATTAGCTATTAGCTGTTAACTACCTATTGTAATCGGAATATAATGAACCATTTGGGTTTCAATCTGGATGTATGAATAAGAAGATTCATATTATAATATAATCTTTTTTGGTCCCATGACTCCCATCAATGCCATGCTCATGAAGTTCAACCTTGTTCTCAAGGCTGAAATTGGGGGAATGAGTTGCCATAGTGGTAACATCCTTTTCCCTATGCTTATCCCTTTTGGGATTCCATCTTAACAATCTCCTTATCCTCATCCTTGTCATCTTTGGAGAAAATCGTAACGCTCACTTTTTTTGGCCACTTGCCCATCCAGTTCAGGAGTAGTAAGCACAACTCTACTTGGCTTTTCCTTCATCCAAAGTAGCTATGATCCATCTCTCTTTCTACAAAGGACTTCAAAAAGAATTGTGATCCTCCTTGTTTATGTGGATGACGTTATCGTCATTGGCTCTGATCAACAAGCTATCACTACAATCAAACAATTACTGCATACAACCTTCCACATGAAAGATCTTGGACTGCTCACTTATTTCTTGGGATTAGAAATACAATTCCAACAAAAAGACATCTTTGTTACTCAGCACAAATATACTCGGGATCTAATTCAGCTAGCTGGTCTCACCACTGCAACTACGGTTATGCTTTGTGATATTTTGAAATTTCAAAAACAATAAAGATCTTTTGAAATCTTAAAAAACTGATCCAAAACCTGCTCTTAGCCTCATTGTTCTTCTGACAAGAACCTTGGGAGAACTACATAAAAGCTAGTTATTGTTGTTGGAGAGCTTTTAAGGAAGGGTTCCCCAAGTGCTTGGGTGCTTATCATCAGATCAGAAAATGTTTCAAAGAAATAAATAATAGAGATACTTTATAAAGGCATCACAATTTACAGCGTATCTTTTTTTTTTTTTTTTTTTTTATCAGCGAAAATAAATATATAGATAAGATATCAAGAGTACAAGTAGTACTGATATATATACAACCTAACCACAGCATAAACTATGGCAACCTAATACATGAAAACCAACATGAATTAGGTGCCAGAGAACTGGCTGAGGACTAGGCTCACACCCAAACCAGCAAGGAGAAAACTCTATGCTAATCCCTCCCCTGAATACAGAATCCATCCCTAATATTACTAGATCAATAGTGAAAAGGGATGTCAAATCCAGTCTCCATATTTTTTAGCCAGGTCCAGCAGGTGCATCCTCCATCACTTTTTGACCATTGACGCTGTCATTGTGGAAGACAATTCTATTTCTATGATGCCATATGCACCAGGTCATAGCTATACACCAGGTCTGGCATCTCTGAATTCTGAGTCCATTGATGTAGCAGTAGGAATGTAGACATAAGTGTTCTTTAGGAATAACCGAAGACACCCCCCACTATGTTTATGCACGACATGGATTCCCACCATAACGACATAATCCTAGCACAGCTGAAGAGGAAATGAGACACATCCTCAATATGACTCCTACAAAAAGGGCAACTGACATCATTTATTTCCATATTCCTTCTACTAAGATTCTTCATGGTAGGCAGTCGGTCCCTAATCAGTCTCCAAGCTAAGCATGAAGCTTTGCTAGGGATTTTTAGTTTCCATAAAGCCTTGAACACCTCATCCTGTTCTGAGTTGACAGCTCCCTATTAAGTAACAGTAAGCACTCCCCACTTTATATTTCCCGCTCGCATCGCCCACCCACCTCCAAGTGTCATATTGCTGTACTTGCATTTGCAAACCCTGTATATCCTCTAAGAATTTTAGAGCTATTTGTACTTCTCCCTCCATAAATATCTTATTATAATGTTAATCTAATCAATGACTGTAAGCCAGATCATATGTCTGATGACTGAAGTAGAGACTACAAACAACTATTTACTTTTATAAGCTGCTGATTATTTCTAACTAATTTCAGCATATCTTAGTCGAGCACATAATCTATCCTGATTCCTGATGAGTTACTGCAAATTATTTTTAAATTTGCTTGATTCTGCTCTTCAAGTGTTGTTTTTGTCTTTTTTTGTAACTTCCCACAGAAATTCCAGATATGGCTTTGGGGGACTCTCTAGGCCTATATTTCATAGCTTTGGGAAGTATCTGAACTTCCCTTCAAATAAACTTTTATCTGTCTTTCCCTTATGTACACTAAATGAGAATTGCAATGACAGCTTGTTTCATGTCTCATCAGATTATTATTAGATACTTAATGAATTTCAAGTTCCTTTTTTATTTCTATTTCCATTTTCTTTTTTCTTTCTTTTTCATTTTCTTTGTAGGTTGTAGTACCTCGGTATAGTCATTATGCTGACGCACAAGATATAGGAGTACGGAAACGATACAAAGTAGATGGTCAGGTTTGGAGCAGCCAGTCTATTCTTATTCAATTATAATTCATTGAATCAATTGATTGCTATTACCTTGGTGTTGTAACACACCAATGCTTTTGCTTTACAGGACATGGAAGTAACATATTTCCACTCTTATATTGATGGTGTTGACTTCGTTTTTATTGACAGTCCAAACTTTCGCCATTTACAGGATAACATATATGGGGGAAACCGAGAGGTAGTAATCTATTTTTGTTGAGTTGAAGATTTCCATTAAGTACTTCCATTGTCATAAACTGTAACATTCTTCTTTTCGAGGGGGAAAATAGAGGGAAAAAATGTGTTGGGGGGGGGGGGGTGTGAACTGTCTTATTTTGTGAATTATTTGTTTCCTCCATTAGCAAAATGATTATGACTTATTATGAGATGAATGACCAAAATCCTGTGCTGTTTTGATTTAAGGTATTCTACAAACTCATCCTGCATTACCATATATTCAAGACTGAGAGCTCAGTTACCTATAAGTATAAGTCTATAACTATTTCATTGCTCTTATTTATTTCTTTTTGACTCAGTTCATGTTCTTTAATGGAACAGGATATTCTAAAACGCATGGTGTTGTTTTGCAAGGCAGCTGCTGAGGTACACGAACTAAATGATTTAGTGACTAAATCAATTATGGGGATACTCAGTTGTGACAATTATCTACCTGAAAAATCATTTTATCAGAATACATATGCTATTTTTTTATTTTTTATTTTTTTTTATAAAAAGGATTGAAACTAAATGTGTCAGTATACCCAATTTTAGATGTAAGTAGTCGGTTTCAAGCAACTTGAAATACATTAATCTGCATTACATTGGGCAAAAATGGTGAAAATAGGAAATGACTATAGTAGATTTGTTGTTCCAGGCAATATGACTAGCATAAGTTCTGCTTTCGCGATCAAACAAAGATCCTTGCCATACCAGGCTTCCAATATGACCACATGGGGCTTCTCCATCTTCATTTGTCAGAGATTACTACTTTTGAATCTCTCCTAATAATATCTCTTTATAATCATTTTTATGTATCCTTTCATGCATCGCTGTTTAATAGACAGGACTGCTACAGGAAATATGCAAATATACCTTTTGACTTAACCCTAGGTCCCGAACAAAATTCTGTGAAGTTTTTACCACATGGAAATGATAAGGTCTATAAAGTAGGACCCATTTTCAGTAACATTTGATAGTATTATTCTCAAATAACACAGTAGTTGACATGGTTTATCCAAATCATTTTTATCAACAGTCAAAAATCAATCTGCAGATGTGCTTTTTATGAAATCCTTATATTTTTCTAGTTTCAATGGATAAACAAAGTTAATGATTTTCAGGTTCCTTGGCATGTTCCTTGTGGTGGAGTTTGCTATGGAGATGGAAATTTGGCCTTCATCGCAAATGATTGGCATACTGCTTTGCTGCCAGTGTATCTGAAAGCATATTATCGTGACCATGGTTTAATGAAGTACACAAGATCTGTTCTTGTGATTCATAACATAGCACACCAGGTTCATTCTCTATCTAGATATATGGTTAGTTCATTGTTGTGAAAAGAAAGAATATATTTAGAGGAGACATATCTATTGTGTGAGAGGTGTTAAACTTGACCATACAACCATATACAGATTGTCTAGATTATTTTACCCAAATTTAATCTTAACCATCCATTTTAATTAAAAGGTCAAGATTTACTGGTCTCATGTTCTCATCTCTCATTTGACTATATATATATATATATTTAGAAACTCTAGAGAAGAGAAAATGGATTTGTATATTGACTTTAGAAAATTTTACAAAAGCCACTGAGATCTCTTAGAAGAGCAGTATTTATACTGATGAGATTCAGTTGTAACTGAAGACTAACTAGAGCTAACTATCAACTGACTACAGTTATAAATTAACTAGAGTTAGTTACTCATATACCACTTACACCCCCCCACCCCCCCCCTCCCCCGGCAAACTCAATGGGGCTGAGAAACCAAAGGTAGCTCAGCTACATTGAGTTTGGAACACAAATAGGTAAACCTAGTAGGAGACAAAGGCTTGGTAAGAAGGTCTGCCTACTGGTCTGTCCCAGGGATATGCTGAACCACTAGCTGCTTGGTGAGAACCTTTTCTCTTGCAAAAAACACATCCAACTCCATGTGTTTGGTTCTAGCATGTAAAACTGGGTTATGAGCTAGCTGCACTGCACTTGAATTGTCACAAAGCACTAGAGGTGTAGTATGAGGAACTGCAAGTTCTTGGAGGAGAGTCTGAATCC
The DNA here is from genome assembly GCA_007407185.1 of Glycine tomentella. Lineage (NCBI taxonomy): Eukaryota > Viridiplantae > Streptophyta > Magnoliopsida > Fabales > Fabaceae > Glycine > Glycine tomentella. The sequence continues at coordinate 235,201 of PYAF01001813.1, forward strand.
AGAGGATATCAGCTGTGGCAGCAGCTAAACTCCTATATTCTGCTTCAGTTCTGGACTTGGAGACCAGTTTCTGCTTTCTGGACCACTAAGATACCAAGTTGGGGCCAACATACACTGCTGCACCAGAACTCTTCTGTCATCCAGGTCTGAAGCCCAGTCAGAGTCACAAAACCCCCTAATGGAAATGTGTTGATGAGGAGAAGCAGGATACAGAATAAGACCAGAACAGAGAGCACCTTTAAGGTACCTCAAAATCCTCTTTACTGCTGTCCAGTGGGATTTGAGAGGTGAGGCCATGAATTGGCAAACCTTGTTAACAGCAAAACTGAGTTCAGGATGAGTGACAGTCACATACTGCAGGGGTCCAACAACAGACCTGTAACAAGAAGGATCCTGCAGTAAATCAGACCCATGTTTGGGGAGCTTGCAGCTTGAGGTCATGGGTGAAGAAATGGGCTTTGCCTCCAACATATTTGTCCTTTGCAACAGATCTCTAATGTACTTGGATTGAGTCATTAAGAGTGCTCCACTGGACAATGAATGAACTTCAATCCCCAAAGAATGGTCTAGAGAACCCAGCTGTTTGAGACAGAATGAGGCATTGAGTTGCTGAATTAACTTGTGAACCAAAGAAGGTGAATTACCAGTGATAATAATATCATCAACATGGACAAAAAATAGGTAAAGTGGAGGTAGTCTTGTAAATGAATAAAGATGGGTCACATTTGCTGTCAGTAAACCCAAACAGCAGCAAAGTAGTTTTGAGCCCATAAATTGCTCTCTTCAGCTTGCACACAAGGGACTTATCTGAGGACTCAAAACCTGGAGGTTGAGTCATGTAAACTTCTTCCTCTAACAGCCTATTAAGAAAGGCATTATTTACATCCAGCTGCTGCAAGGGTCACTTGTGAGTGATTGCAAGAGTTAAAATCACCCGAATTGTTACTGGTTTAATCACACGAGAGAATGTCTCATGAAAATCAAACCTAAACTTTTGATTAAAACCATTAGCCACCAATCTGGCTTTGTACCTATTTATACTGCCATCAGAGTTTTCCTTAACTCTGAATACCCACTTACATCCAATAGTATTTCTCTGGAGAGGAAGAGGAACTCGGGTCCAAGTACTGTTCCTTTTAAGAGCCTGAAACTCATCTGTCATAGCAGAAAACCATTTGGAGTCTTGAAGTGCTTGTTTCACTGACTTGGGTTCAGTATGAACAAGAAGCAAGGAAGGATGAATCCTTGGCTGTACTATTCCAGCTTTAGCTCTTGTAACCATAGGATGCACACTTTCTGGTCTGACAAGAGAGGTTGGTGGGGAATTCTGAGGTTCAGTTGGAGACAACTGAGGATGAGCATCAGACTGCAGTGTACCAGAATGAACAGTATCTGGGAAGCTGCTGTATCCTGAGTAGGAGATTGAGCAGGTTCAGGTGACTGAGACAGCAATGTCAGAACAGGGAGACTCAATAGAGGGTGAGGAAATCTGGCTTTGAGGCTGAGTTGAAATTGAAGAGGGAGGAGGATGAGAAAGAGACTCAAGGACAAGTAAGGTAGAGGAAAAGGATGCAGTAGGAACAGAACTGGAAGAAGAGGTAGACAACAGTTTTATATAAGGAAATTGATGTTCATTAAAAATGGAATCTTTTGAAATAAAACATCTACCAGAAGAGGACATAATTTGTAGCCCTTGTGACTGGGTGACTATCCCAAAAACACACATTCAGAGGACCATAACGCAAGTTTATGAGAATGGTAGGGCACAAGAAAGGAAAACAAGAGCAACCAAACAGTCTTAAAAACTGATAATCAGGTTCAGTTTGAAAGAGAACAGTATAAGGGATATCAAACTTAAGAAGAGCTGAGGGCAACCGATTTATGAGATACACAGCAGTTTGAACAGCATGATCCCAAAAGGAAAGAGGAAGGGATGCATGACTAAGGAGAGATCCAACTCAACTATGTGACGATGCTTTGTTTCCACCACACCATTTTGGTGATGATGTGTGTGGACAAGTTAGCCTATGAATGATCCCCAATTCTGACAAAAATGAAGAGAAAACTCGAAATTCCCCTCCCCGATCTGTTTGAATAGCTTTATTCTTTTTGTTAAATTGCAATTTAACAAGTGACTTTAACTTTTTAAACATAGATAAAGCATCATATTTATTCTTTAGAAAATGTATCCAAGCAAACCTTGAAAAAGCATCAACAAATGACATATAATAGCAAAATCGACAATGAGAATTCATAGGAGCTGGACCCCACAGATCACTGCATATTAATTTCAAAGGAGAATGGAGGATGGGTTTGATGGATCTAAGTTGATGGAGGATGCTATATTTTTTTGCTGGTCATGGCTAACAAACTTGGAGAAGGGTTTTGATATTCCTTTTTACATATGGTCTAGCCGTATCAAAGAAGGTTTTGTTTGTAGTAGAGGATGTAACTAGGATGTCCCTTTTGTATCCTTAGCCATTAAGTGGGTCTCTAGCTTGTTCTTTGGCATCCTAATTCAGGTCCTATCATGTATTAGGCTGCCAAAGCTCTGTTAGCCTACTACTAGCTTCTTCTTTTTCTTTAGTACTTCTTGTACTTCTTTTATATATATAATATATTTATCTTTGCCGATCAAAAAAAAAAAAAAAATTCAAAGGAGAATTGTGTACAGTTTGAGAAAACGTAGAAGGAAATCTATGAATCTTGCCTATACAACAAGCAAAACCGAAGGGCAGTTCATCTTTAACAGGAGTTTTGAAATTACAGTGATTAAGCACAAGCTTTAAAGCTTGAGAATTGGGGTGACCTAGCCTAAGGTACTAAATATATACAGAGTTAGGCACAGTATTATTACAATCAATGCAGAAGAAACATTATTTATACAAGCTGGAGAAGACACTGCAGAGCTGAACCTAAGATTGGGAAACTGGTATAAGCCATCAAATCCAACGTCTCCTTGAAGAAGGATTCTATTGGAATCCCGAGATTTAGCAAAGCAACAATTAGCATGAAACTCAAAGAAAACATGATTATCTTTGGTAAGTTTGCTTATACTAATTAGATTCTTAGTGATTTGAGGAACAAGAAGCATGCTTTTAAGAATAAGTTTGACATTAGGACTGAAAGGAGAAACAAAATTGGGATGACCAGAGGCTGAGATATTCAGACCTTGTCCATTACCAATAAAGATCTGGTTTGGACCCTCAAAAGGAGAAGTTTGCTGGATGTTCTGCGAGTTATTAGTCACATGGAAGGACACTCCAGCATCTGGAAACCAAGATGATAAAGCATTGGAGTCAGAATTTGCCACCATAGCTTGTGGAGGCCTAGAATTAGAGTTCTGAGAGTTATGATTCTGACTTTGCTGTGAACTCCAATTGGAAGTAGAAGAATTGTTCCAGTTGTTGTTTTGGTTTTGATTCTTACCCCAATTCTGATTCTGATTATGAGACCAGTTATTACAGTTGTTGTTATTCCCATACTTGCTATTGTTTCCACCATTGGCAGCTTGATTTTGAGGATTGAATCGATTGTAGCAAGTCAGAGCTGTGTGATTGTACTTGAAACAAACTTGACACTGGACCGAGCTCCGACCACCATGACCACCACCACGTCCACCACCGAGGTTGAAATCGCCTCCACCACAACCATTACGGCCACCAGAACCTTGTAAATCTGAAGAATACTAATTCGTATACACAACATTGGTGTCGGATTATGAATTCAAGTTGTTACTGTCAGTGGAGTGCAATGAATTTGATTGAGTGAGATTTACTGTTGGCGTGAAGGAATTACTCGAAGATGAGTCTGGTGTATTTGCAAAGCCGTAGCTTCTGCACAAGGATGTATCTTTCAATCGCTTCAATGGTGATGTGTGGTGGATGACTTTCAATTAGAGCGATGGTCGAGTCAAAATCCCTAGGAAGTCCTTTTAGAATTGCATCCATGTGCTCGCGATAGGTAGCAGCATCACCTACCGAAGCAAGCACATCAATGAGTGCTTTGATTTGAGAGAGGACCTTTGATCGGAGCTGTTGCACCTTTGTTTGCATCTGGTGATGAAAAGATGCATGAATCTTGTCCCACACTTGATACGAGTGTGTCGATCCAAGAACTTAAGTGAGCATGGAGCTCAAGAGCGTAGACTGAAGCCAAACAAGGAGAAACTGATCTTGTTTCTGCCAGATCGAGAAGAGAGGATTAACGCGATCAAGATCATGATCTTCATCAGAAAGGTATCGCCGAGGGATTTGAGGACTCACAACGAAGCAATTGAGTCCAAGCGCAGTGATTACTGGCTCAATTTGTTGTTGCCACAGCAAGAAGTTCTTATCATCTAACTTCTTTGTGATTTGATGCAGAAAATTTGTCATAGGAAACAACAAAGGAACATCTTTATTCATCAGAAATGCGTTGAGTAGAGTCGCACCGGAGTTGTTTACTACAGTCAGGCCACCATTGTTGGCCGGAGTTGCACCACAGTTTGTGGAAGCCATGAAAGAGGATCAAAGAGATCAGATATCATGTAGAAACTCAAGAAAAGGGAAAAGGGATTATTCACTTTAGAAAATATTACAAAAGCCACTGAGATCTCTTACAAGAGAAGTATTTATATTGCCGAGATTCAGTTTTAACTGAAAACTAACTAGAGCTAACTGTCAACTGACTACAGTTATAAACTAACTAGATTTAGTTAGTCATATACACTTACAATATATATACATAGGATTGCTAATGCACTTACTCTTTTTTTTATTATGAGTGCATTAACAGCCAACACCAAAGCTTTCAGGCAAAATAATCCTTATCTCATTGGTTTTAGTTAATTTATTTTAAGGATGATATAGTAATTTAAAGTTTGATTTAAGAAAATAAAACTAATTTCTCTCTCCTCTCTCCATCTTTCACGTATCAGTTTCCTTCCCTCTTTCTCTTCATCTTCTCCCATCTCCACCTACCACTGTGAAGACATCACTAGTTGTAACAGCAGCTCTTAAAAAATAATACAATTTGTCGGAATTGAATTTATAACACCGAAGTTCACGAGGTTTCAATTTTATGATTCTGTACCATCAACAGAAAAGGATAAAAAATTTCTCAATCTTCTATTGCAAAAATCAAAACCCAAATTTTCCTTTTTTTATTGGGGGAGGCAAGGGTTGTTTATGTTGTGGTTGAGGCAATGGATCAGCATTGGAGAAGAACCTAGTGTTGAGGAGAGGTTGAAAAACTATGATCTGTGAATGGAGATGCGATTATGATTTCAAAGATCAATGATTGGCAAAAATAAAACCTCTTTCTATTTTTCTCTCTCCGCTGTTTCCGAATTCTGATTCAACACGTTCTTAAGGAAAAATTCAAAGGCATCGTCAACGAATTTCATGGGTGGTTCGAATGACAGATAAATGCGGGTTGTTGGTGAGATGCGCAAATGGCATGGTGAGAGATCAGAGAGTGCAGAAATGGTAGAGAGAGAAGAATGGGAAGAAATTTTATTTTTTTAATTTTTAAAATAAAGCATAAATTACTACAATGACCTTGAAATAAAATAATTAAATAAAAGAAATGATGGGTTTTTTGTCTCAATGTTTTGGTGTTGGCTGCTAATGCACTCATACTAAAAAGAGTGAGTGCATTAGCAATCCCATATATATATATATATATATATATATATCATTCATTGCAGCTGGTCCAATTGTTTTATGCAATAAGAATAAAATATTGATGGACATTGTGATTTTCACTCAACCACATACCCAGATTAAACAGCTCTTATTGTTGATATTCCTGCAATGGTATACATGATTTTCCTTCTGTAGAATATATTGAGGAAAATAATGGATAACAGAAGAAACAATTATTGTTTTTGATATATCACCATAACAATGATTAGCATTCCATGATCTCCTTTTATCCAAAGGTTAAATACAAGGGTTTTTTAATGACAAAAGTAAAAGAGGAAAGGATGTAGGCCTTTGGATTAGTACCTTTGTATGTCTGTCTGTTACTGTTATGTTTTGTTCATCTATGCTCCTATATTTGCACTCCAATCTTAAATTTTTTAAATATTCTGTCAATATATGCCAGATAGTAAAGATCCCACCATTACATTAAGCATGTAAAAATGTCTTGATTAATTTCATTGCACGAGTTTTAAAACATGGTCCCAGCATCTTTCTGGTGATAAACAGATTTTGGTAATAAACTAGCATTCTGAAACCCATAGAGGATGCTGCAAAATGTCCGTATTTCTTTCCAGATAGCTAGAGAAATTTAGTAAGGAATCAAGAAAATATTTCCTTATCAGATGAATCTAAGTTTGCTTTGCTTATGGTTGTGGGTTGTATCTAATAGCAATTCTTTTATCTTTGAACAAGAAAAACTACTGAAAAGGCAAATTATTGAAACTGATTTCATTTTCATATGGTTGGGTTTTATATTCCATATTTTCTTATTAGAGAGAAGGAATATTCACATACTTTACATGCAGGGACGGGGCCCCATTGATGATTTCCGCTACACAGATTTACCGGAACACTACATAGACCTTTTCAAATTATATGACCCGGTTGGAGGTGAGCACTTCAATATCTTTTCAGCTGGTTTAAAGGCAGCTGACCGGATTGTCACTGTGAGTCATGGATATGCATGGGAGATTAAAACTTCCGAAGGTGGTTGGGGTTTGCATGGGATCATAAATGAGAATGACTGGAAATTGAGAGGAATTGTGAATGGAATTGACACCAAAGATTGGAACCCCAAGTTTGATGTTCACTTGAAATCAGATGGATACACTAACTACACCCTTGAGACCCTGCAAAGTGGCAAGCGTCGGTGCAAAGCCGCTTTGCAAAAGGAGCTCGGTTTGCCTGTCCGTGAGGATGTTCCGTTACTTGGATTCATTGGAAGGCTGGATCAACAGAAAGGCATTGATCTCATAGCGGAAGCAATTCCTTGGATAGTCGGCCAGGATGTGCAGCTAGTCATGTTGGGAACTGGAAGGCCGGACTTAGAAGATATGCTTAGGCAGTTTGAGTCCCAACACCGTGACAAAGTCAGAGGATGGGTTGGCTTTTCGGTCAAGATGGCTCACCGGATAACAGCAGGTGCAGACATATTGCTGATGCCATCAAGATTTGAGCCATGTGGATTGAATCAACTCTATGCCATGAATTATGGAACAATTCCGGTGGTACATGCTGTCGGTGGACTTAGGGATACCGTGAAGCCTTTTAATCCATTTGAAGAGTCAGGTCTTGGGTGGACATTTGACAGTGCAGAAACTAACAAGTTAATAAACGCATTAGGGAACTGCTTGTTGACCTTTAGGCAGTATAAGCAGAGCTGGGAAGGGCTCCAGCGGCGAGGGATGATGCAGGATCTTAGTTGGGACAATGCTGCTCAACAGTATGAGGAGGTTCTTGTTGCTGCTAAGTACCAATGGTAAATTCTTGGCTTCTACTCTACCTAAGCAGGCTGATCAATATGGAGTGCTCTCATGCTGAGCGATATCAAGGTCTGTGCAGGGAAAGGACTTGGTCTAGTTGTTAAAACCTTCATGTTGCAGGTCCTGGAGGAACATTTTTGCCCCTAAACTAAGGATTATGTAATAATACACTTGTTATATATGTCATCTCTGGCACATACCTATGTAACTAAAACATGAATCCAGCAATATATAAAATAAGGTTAGAAACTTTATTGTCCTTTTTGGCTTAATAAAGAAGAGTATTACCCCTTTAGAAAGAAAAACTGTTTTTTGTCACTGCCCCCTCCTCCCTTCAAACTTTCTAACCTTTCAATGCTGAAATGGTGTGTCTAACTATATTTCACCAAGCATCAACAACAGCAAAGTAATGGAACTAGATATGTACGGCGTGTTACAATTGTTAACGAAGATGCATATTAAAATTTTATTCTAGTAATATTTTTTAAATTGAAAGTGTCTTTTAACATGTTTTTTCTTCTATACACAACACAGAGATACATTTGTTGTCCTAATAAAAATATGGATATACAATGATTTGATCTCATCAATTCTAACAAATTTTACTACTCATTTTTTACCTTTTGTAGTTTGGAACACAAGTAGACAATGAAGGATTTTATTTAGGAAAAGAAAATGTTGATGCAGTAAGATATATGCTAATTCTCTTATAAAAAAGATACATGTTAATTAAGTAGTTAAAGGGGGTTGTTATTGGCCCCACTGCCATTATTAATGGTAGGAGTTGACCCCTATTTTTTTAATTTTTATTTTTGAAAATGCTTTTTTCATAAAAATATGATTTTGTTGTATAACGAAATTGTATTTCCGTTACGTAATGAGAAGTGCGAAAAAAAAAATACAACAAAAACATGATTTCATTGTGTATTTGTCAACGGAATTGTGTTTCTGTTGGATTAAGTGGGGGTGAAAAATTATATACAATGGAAATGCGATTCTGTTGTACAATGTACAATGGAATCGCATTTCCGTTGTATATATATTGTTTTCCACCTAAACAGAAACACATTTTTGTGCAATCTGGAGTTGATGGGGGTGTGTGAACCAAGGGAAGGAGTTGTGTTAGAGAGGTGGTGTTTGGACACGATAGTGAGGATGTGTGGTGGTGGCTGGGTCGGTGAGGGGTCGTGCGCACGGATTTGAAGTTGGGAGCAGTGTGTGATGCTGGTGGACTTGTGGGGCTTTTGTACCTAAAAGGGGTAATTTTTTTTACAAATTACCGATTAAGGGTTGATTTTAAAAAATTTACGGAAAAGGGGTAAATCGTAAAATTATTTACCACTTCCTCTTAGAAGTCGTAAATAATTTTACGACTTCATTTTTTTTAATTTTATTCGCTTAAAATCGTAAACATTTTTACGACTTCTAAACAATTGCAGTTTTAAATTTACGACTTAAAAGTCGTAATATAAAATCGTGCTAAATAATACAACTTTCAAAATTAATTTTATATAAGTCGTATATTATTTTACGACTTCAGTTATATTTTAATATTTTTTATTTCAAGAAATTTTTTTTAAAAGTCGTATAAATGGATACGACTTCTTCATTATTTTTTTTTATTTTTTGAAAGTCGTATAACCCTATACGACTTCTTCATCAATTTTTTTTAATTAAAGTCGTATAATTCTATACGACTCTTGTTTTATTTTTTTTGTAGGTTTTTTTTAGGAAACGTTATCTTTAATTTTAGTAATTTATTTTATTTATTCGT